>SJXQ01001609.1:0-13263 GCA_006408695.1 Aepyceros melampus | reverse complement strand
AAACTTGCAGCTGGCTCAGACAGTATATTATGGTAAAGATGAGGAGGAAAATAAGAGTGAAAAAGAACCAGGCAATAGACTGAAACCCCAACAATGGCTGTTTGACCTGCTCTGAAGCACCCTGAGGACAAATACCTAGAGGAGGGCAAGTGGAAACGGATGGACTTGTTATTATTTTGGAAAAGAGGGACATCTCCAGTTGGACTACCCTTGGGCATCTCAGCTGCCCTAGTTCTTTGTCTGGTCTGCAAAAGATCATACTGGAGACGAGACTACCCTACAAGGTGTAGGCCCCAGGGCTCAGACTCTCAAGACAATCAGGACTGAAGGTGTTTCAGGGCCTCCACACAACCTCCCATCCTAATTACACCTGAGGAACCTCGGGTATTAATAACTGTTGGAGAGGAGACAGTCCATTTCTTTCAGACACTGAGGAAACTTCTCTGGGCTCACTGAGGCCCCTGGTCATGGATTTCTTCCCAATTCACTACCATAACAGGACTGTCTGGATGAGGCAAATGTTATTCCTTCAGTGCAGTTCAGTCTCTCAGTCATGTTCAACTCTTTGTGACCCCATAAATCGCAGAACACCAGGCCTCCCTGTCCATTACCACCTCCCGGAGTTCATCCAGACTCACACCCATGGAGTCAGTGATGCCATCCAGCCATCTCATCCTCGGTTGCCCCTTCTCCTTCTGCCCCCAATCCCTCCCAGCATCAGAGTCCTTTCCAGTGAGTCAACTCTTCTCATGAGGTGGCCAAAGTACTGGAGCTCCAGCTTCAGCATCATTCCAAAAAATTGATGGTTTTGAACTGTAGTGTTGGAGAAGACTCTTGAGAGTCCCTTGGATTGCAAGAAGATCCAACCAGAGAGTACGTGATGCCATCCAGCCATGTCATCCTCAGTCGTCTCCGTCTCCTCCTGCCCCCAATCCTTCCCAGCATCAGAGTCTTTTCCAATGAGTCAATTCTTCACGTGAGGTGGCCAAAGTACTGGAGCTTCAGTTTTAGCATCATTCCTTCCAAAGAAATCTCAGGGTTGATCTCCTTCAGAATGGACTCGTTGGATCTCCTTGCAGTCCAAGGGACCCTCAAGAGTCTTCCCCAACATCACAGTTCAAAAGCATCAATTCTTCGGCACTCAGCCTTCTTCACAGTCCAACTCTCACATCCATACATGACTACTGGAAAAGCCACAGCCTTGACTAGATGGACCTTAGTCGGCAAAATAATGTCTCTGCTTTTGAATATGCTATCTAGGCTGGTCGTAACTTTTCCTCCAAGGAATAAGCATATTTTAATTTCCTGGCTGCAGCCACCATGTGCAGTGATTCTGGAGCCCAGAAAAATAAAGTCTGGCGCTGTTTGCACTGGTTTCCCATCTATTTTCCATAAAGTGATGGGACCAGATGCCATGATCTTCGTTTTCTGAATGTTGAGCTTTAAGCCAACTTTTTCACTTCCTCTTTCACTTTCCTCAAGAGGCTTTTTAGTTCCTCTTCACTTTCTGCCATAAGGGTGGTGTCATCTGCATATCTGAGGTTATTGATACTTCTCCCGGCAATCTTGATTCCAGCTTGTGTTTCTTCCAGGCCTGCGTTTCTCATGATGTACTCTGCATATAAGTTCAATAAGCAGGGTGACAATATACAGCCTTGATGTACTCCCTTTCCTATTCGGAACCAGTCTGTTGTTCCATGCCCAGTTCTAACTGTTGCTTCCTGACCTGCATACAGATTTCTCAAGAGGCAGGTCCGGTGGTCTGGTATTCCCATCTCTGGAAAAACCATAGCCCTGACTAGACGGACCTTTGTTGGCAAAGTAAGGTCTCTGGCTTTCAATATGCTATCTAGTTTGTTCGTAACATTTCTTCCAAAGAGCAGGCATCTTTTAATTTCCTGGCTGCAGCCACTATCTGCAGTGATTTTCGAGCCCCAAAAATAAAGTCTGACATTGTTTCCACTGCTTCCCCATCTATTTCCCATGAAGTGTTGGGACCGAATGCCATGATCTTCATTTTCTGAATGTTGAGCTCTAAGCCAAACATTTTTCCTCTCCACTGTCTTTAAGTTCCTCTTCACTTTCTGCCATAAGGATGGTGTCATCTGCGTATCTGAGGTTATTGATATTTCTCCCAGCAATCTTGATTCCAGCTTGTGTTTCTTCCAGCCCATCGTTTCTCATGATGCACTCTGCATATAAGTTAAATAAGCAGGGTGACAGCATACAGCCTTGACGTATTCCTTTTCCTATTTGGAAGCAGTCTGTTGTTCCACGTCTATTTCTAACTATTGTTCCCTGATCTGCATATAGGTTTCTCTCAGCAGGGGGCACAGGACAGGGGAAAGTCAGTTTTCATTCCAATCTCAAAGAAAGGCAATCCCAATGAATGCTCAAACTACCTCACAATTGTGCTTATCTCACACGCTAGTAAAGTAATGCTCAAAATTCTGCAAGCCAGGCTTCAGCAATATGTGGACCGTTTGCTAAGAGGAAAGTTCATAGCAATACAGGCATACCTCAAGAAACAAGAAAAAAGCCAAATAAATAACTTAACTCTGCAAGTTTTTTTTAAAGACTGATTTGGTCTGAATGCCTGTTTTAGTAGCTTATAGCAGATATCTGGAGTTGACTGAGTCAGAAATCTGTCTTTCAATATTATTTCTCCCTCTAATTTTCGGAATCAATATCAGTAAACATGAGGAGAGCTTCCCATAGTCTATCTAGGAATTTGCAAGGAGTTTCCTTCTCTCCCTGTTCTGTGTCAGCCAATTTAGCATAGTTTAAAGTTATAACATCAACTTGCTTAAGTCCTTCAAGAATACATCCAGCAAAGTGGCTCTGTTATTGGAACCACTTGGCTCCCAGTAAAAAGGAGGGCTATTTCATGTTTCTTCTTGTTCTTTACCTCATGCTTAAGTCATTCATCTCCATAGGCAGTTCAGTCAGTTCAGTCGCTCAGTCTTGCCTGACTCTTTGTGACACCATGGACTGTAGCACACCAGGCTTCTCTGTACATCACCAACACCAAAAGGAGTAGCTTCCCCCCAAACTCGAGTTTTCGAGTCAGGAGTCAGTGTCTATTCCAAGACATAGATTAAACTTCTCCAAGTAACATCATAAAGTAAAATTAGTCCCATAAAGGCTTCTACAAACATTTTGGATACTCTAGGTAGTGTTGACCACAATTGGTACTGCTTGAATTTCTACCAAGACCGAGTCAACCCCTCCTGAAAAGTTGTCTCAGATATAGGAGCAAGAAGGACAGGTGGCAGCTATAGTTTTCACCCCAAAATCTGTACCCTTAGGACAGAAGTCTGGGAGAGAGATAAAGAGCAACAGATATGCCACTTCTACCCATTTCTCTTGTTTTCCACAGAAGTGGTCTAATTGTAAAACCATACTACAATTTAGAGACCCTTCAGCTGGCCAGTGTTTCCCGTCTTACAAGGAATATTGTGGACATTCAGTATCACAGAAGATCAGGCATGACTTTTTAAATTCTGGGGTCAAACTTGCCCCACTTTTAAAAAAATACATTTTAAAGGATTGGTTCTGGAACTTCTAGCTCCCACCTGTAAGAGAGGAAAAAAGTGGCATCCACAGCCATGCCCTCTTTCCATCAGGAAAAGAACCCATGCTTTACATGTGGGTGTACAGAAACTTTCCACTGAAGCTTTCCTTTCCTACCCAGACTTCATCTATCCCTTACTTATGCAGACACCTTACTCGTCCATCCTGGAAGGCAGGGTGGAGATGCATCAAGGGTAGGACAGATGGCATCTCAGATTGATTTTCACTTCCTTACCACCAACTTCAGTTCAGTTCAGTCACTCAGTCGTGTCTGACTCATTGCAACACCATGAATCGCAGCACACTAGGCCTCCCTGTCCATCACCATCTCCTGGAGTTCACTCAGACTCACCTTCATCAAGTCCGTGATGCCATCCAGCCATGTCATCCTCGGTCGTCTCTGTCTCCTCCTGCCCCCAATCCTTCCCAGCAGCAGAGTCTTTTCCAATGAGTCAATTCTTTGCGTGAGGTGGCCAAAGTACTGGAGCTTCAGTTTTAGCATCATTCCTTCCAAAGAAATCTCCTTCCATCTAACTTCCAGATGTTCATCTAACTTCCAGATGTTCAAGCTGGTTTTAGAAAAGGCAGAGGAACCAGAGATCAAATTGCCAACATCCGCTCGATCATGGAAAAAGCCAGAGAGTTCCAGAAAAACATCTGTTTCTGCTTTATTGACTATGCCAAAGCCTTTGACTGTGTGGATCACAATACACTGTGGAAAATTCTGAAAGAGATGGGAATATCAGACCACCTGACCTGCCTCTTGAGAAACCTGTATGCAGGTCAGGAAGCAACAGGGGTGTCAAAACTCTAGCAGAATATGATTTACACTGTTTCAGGAGACCCCAATCTTCAGAAAAGGTTGAAAAGATTAATGACATTATTAAGAGGCAGCTGTGTAAGCTAACATCGAAACACAAGACAGTTTGTTTAAACTTATACACACAGTTTTAATAGGGCTCAAACTGTTCCTAAGAAGGGTTTGCCTCTATGGTAGACCATCTTTGTGCACACATATCGTCACGGATATCATAGAACCTTCACAGACCCCGAAGCCTTAAAATTAACTATGTGACTAAACTTTTAGCTCTTCAACAGACATTACCAGGAGGCTAAATCCTGACCCAGCCTTTGAGTCAAACAAGCTGCTGTATGAACCAGGCACTGACGTCTTGATAAAAACACTAGGATTTGGAGAGCAATCTTTTAAGCCCCTCTGTTTAGGCCCTCACCAGGTTATTCTTTCTTTTCCCATAGCTCAAGGTACCAGGTGTTGATTCCTGGGTGTACCACACTGGAGTTAAGAAGTGGCACCCTGACCAATACTAAAACAATGCCATTTTATGTCTTTAACCTCTATGCGTTCACCTTTTACTTTTCGATAATCTATGTGAGCCAGCATCTACTGAGTCCGAAAGTCCTGAGTCTGCTGTTTGATATTCAAGACAATGCTTTCCTGCCATGGGCTCATTCTTATGCTGCATTCCACAGTTGGTCTAATTGTGGGGTGTGCTTAGTGCTCCCCTCTTCATCAATTGAAGGTTTCACATGGTGGGTTTCTCTGGTTCAAGGAAATGATTTTTTTCAACTCTGCATATATCTTCAACAACAACTATAGTATATGACATGTATTCTTGATCTGATGACATCTAACAATCCTAAGTTGGACTAATGTAACTATGGTCAAAATTTAACTTTTAATTTTGATTATGTGTTAACTTGGTTTGATGACTATTTCTGCTACCTGTATAATGGATGGTGTTTGTTTCTAACTGCCTGAAAACTTTTAAGTTATCAATGGCTGTTCAAGCCTCGTGCAACTATTATTTGGGACCCCTGGATCCTCAAAATGAGGATTAGAAGAATATGTTGCTTCAACAATTTAGGGACTATGCCCCTCAACAGCAGGAAGTAGTTATGGAACAAAAACAATGCTTCTTTCCCTTGGCAAAATAACCCTCCTAAAGGAAAAGGGGGCAGGGTGGGCGGGGGGTGGCGGTGTGAGATAGTCAATTCCTAGGAAGGTTGATAAGAAATCCAGGGTCCCGAAGGAGGAGAAAGGGATCCAGGGCCCTCGAGAAGTAGAAAGGAGTCTGAGGCTCTCAAGTAGAAGAGAAGGACAAACTTCTTTTCTCCTGTTGCTTTGTCTTAGTCAATATAACACTGTATCTTGCTCGAGGATATCTTTTTCCTTAACAAAAACCTTCTGACTAATCTTGTTATCTTCAAACTTGTATACCATGAGAGTGGGCCTGGTAAGATCTTTCTGTTGTTAGATCTAATCCTGTCACCTTAAAATGTAAATTGTGGGAGTGGATCCAGTAAGATCTTTACAGCCTCGAGGCATCCTTCTGATTAATTGTATTAACCAATTGAAAAAGTACATAGCTCTATCAAAGAGTAGCAGTAGGGCACCCTTTGTCCTACTTCTGATGTCTATGTCAGGAGCTGTCTCCGTCTTCTTCCACTGTAATAAAACTCTGCTACACTAAAGCACTTGAGTGATCAACCTGGTCCCTGGTCCCTGTTCCCGAAGCTAAATCTTCTTCAGAGATCACGAGCCCGACATTGCTCACGGTAAGCCATCACTACCATAAAGGGTGATGTTATTTATACTGTTTATTATCTTCATCATTTTGAGGTTTTCTATTTCTTAGCTTGCTGAGAGTTTATATACAGAATATGCTCAGTCACTTAATCATGTCGAACTCTTTGCAACCCCATGGACTGACTATAGCCTGCCAGGCTCCTCTGTCCATGGAGATTCTCCAGTCAAGAATGCTGCAGTGGGATGCCATGACTCCTTCAGGGGATATTCCCAATCCAGGGATTGAACCCAGGTCTCCCCCATGGCAGGCAGATTCTTTACCACATGAGCCATCAGGGAAGCCAAAGTATACTGGAGAGGGTAGCCTACCCCTTCTCCAGCAGATCTTTGCAACTGAGGAAGATGTTAGATGTTATCAAATTATTTTTCTGCATTTATGGAGATAACCCTAAGCTTTTCATTTTTAGTTCCTTTTGTTTATTTCTGTTCAGTCTCTCAGTTGTGTCCAATTCTTTGCATCCCCAGCGACTGCAGTATGCCAGGCTTCCCTATACATCACCAACTCACAGAGCTTGCTCAAATGCCTGTCCATGGCTGATGCCATCCAACCACTTCACCATTTATCATCCCCTTCTCCTCCTGCCTTCAGTCTTTCCCAGCATCAAGGTATTTTCCAGTGAGTCACTTGTTCACATCAAATGGTTAAAATATTGGAGCTCAGCTGCAGCATCAGTTTAGACCTTTACTAAGATGAACTACACAGAATGATTTTCAAATGTTTAGCCAATCCTGCATTCTTGGGGGTGGGGGTGGGGGGACAAAATTCAATAGATTATGGTGTGTCATACTTTGCATACACTGACAGACTCTGTGCTTCATTCTGGACATGTTCTGTTGATACCTCTTCAGGTGCAGAGCTTTCACCAGCGTCCCTGTTTAACCTGTCATTTATTCCATCCACTGATTTTGTCATTGGACAATGCAGCGTTTGTATCTATACGATCAATTTAGGTCTATTTTGTGATGTCCGTGTCTCCATTTAATTTCAGAACAAACAAAATAAAATTATTCCCAGTATTTTAATGTCTCTGAAAATTCTAAAATCTAGGCCACTTCTGGGTCAGTTTGATTCTTCAAGGGAATTTTAATTTTATTTTTCTCAGCTTAATTTGATTAAATATCTTTTTTTTTTTAATGTGGTCAGGGGTTAGTTTCATACCTTTCTTGCGAACTGGCTGCTCATGTCATTTAAACATCTTACTAAAATTAAAGGCCGATGCTACATCTTTCTTATAAACTGTCGACTTGTGTCTTTTTCCCATTTTTCTATCAGGTTTTAGGTTCCTTGTTCTAAAAATTTTAAGTGTCATCTTTTGGGCTTGTTTTTGGTATGCTTTTTTTCTACCTCCTAAAATTTTAAACACTGTGATGAATCGTGCATGAATAAGCAACCAGTGGAAGTGAGCACTTCACGGAAACACAAAAAGAGCCACTAAGCCAAAAACTGTGTCTCCAGGGTCACACTTCAGGCTGGCTGACCCTTCTAGTCATTAGGAACACAAGGACTGTGGTGAAACACACAATTCACTCCCCTTTCCTCCAGGGCTAACAACTTCAATGAGAGACCTCGGGAACTAGATGGGCAGGACATGATTTCCTCTGTGTCTCCTTCAAGAAGCTGGAAGCTTGTGATAGCTCTTCATGGAAATGAATTGCACCATGGTGTCGACTGTGAGGTAATCTCTACTGGAGCTGCCAGCAGAAAAACAAGTTGCGAAAAGAGGTTGTGCAGGCACATGTTGAGAACTTTGAACACGAGGCTCACACCCATCTGGGCAAGCTCCACACCTTCATGGGAATGCTAATCAGTTTCTGGCTGTCATTTCTTCCATGGGATCACCCAACATAACTGGAAGCATGCATTTATCTGCCAAATGATTTTCAAGGTGCATTAAGACCTCCTTGTAGGAGGAAAGTGGAATGATTCTCACTTCCACAGACACTTAAATACAGCCTAATTCCCAAGGAGGGATTCCAGGCAAGATATTAAAAACTAAATAATAGTGAAAGGTGAGTGAGAACAGAATGAAACCCTGCATAGTGTGGCTGTGAGGCAAGGTTTGGAGGAGACACACTCTCCCTGCCATGTTGACCCATCAGAGTTGACTTAGAGAGATGAGGATGGCAGGTGAGTTTGGAGGGCTATTTAGGGGCATTGAAAATGTCTCATTTCTCCCACCAAAACATCTGAGTTTGTACCCATCCTCCCCTAGAGGTGTCAGGATGAGGCTTTGTGATGTCAAGGCTCACCCATGGCCGCCATTGGCTGGAGAAGTGACTTGCTGACCTCATAAAGGATAAGAGAGTGGCCCCTTGAGGAGGGGTATATACAGGGGTGCTCCGGAGCTCTAATGACTAAGGTGACTGGGAAACTACAAAGCTCCAGAGCAGTTATGGAACAGCCAACTCCAGATACCCAGGACGAAAAGATGAACCCTCCTATCAACCAACTTCCAAAATAAGTGTCAAGGTGAGCTGAAACTACCCAAGCGCCTCTTCCCCATTTACACTGCTTCTTAAGAACCTCTCCCCTGTCCTTACCTAGCACATACCCCTTCTCTGCCCACACCCCTTGTCCTAAAGCTGTCATTCTCATCCATCTTCACCCTCTTCCCCAAACCAATGCTGTTCTCTGCTTCCTCTCTTGCTTTCTCCATGTGGCCAGGGTAACTGTGAGGGTCAATAAACATATTCAAGAAAAGCTGGCCAAGAAAGCTTCTCAGAAATCTCCCATCTCTAAGAAACTTAAGAAAATCAGAGGTTCAATGTTCTGTAGCCAGTGTTCCAAGGAGAATGAAGAGCTGAATCAGGACGAAAAGGAGGAGATCACAGAGATCATGGAGACCCTCTGCCGTTCCAGCTGGACCAGTGCAAAGCCAGAGACTACAGAGCTTGGCTAGAAATCTCAGAAATCTTCGGGGGTCGCACCACTGATACATGGCCAACAATACAGACATTTAATCTTATACCAACAATATACATTAATAATGAAATTAAATAAAATCAACCTGATGTGAAATTATGTCTGGCTCTGATCTTTCAGATACGGGGAGACAGAGTGGGCAGGGAGGAGATAAGCGTGTGAAGAGGGAGGGAGATGGGTCCTATGGAGTTAGAGATGGGACCATAAGGTCCAGTTATCCAGAAAGTAGGGGGAAGAACTGGGTCCAGAATGAGCCCCAAAGATATACTTCCCATGCGGGAAGAGGAATAGACTTGGTGTTTCTATGTGTGAATGCAGAGGTGGGAACTTAGCTGAGGAGCAGAGTTATGTGTGGGGGTAGTACTGCCATTTTCAAATAAGGCATATGAAGTATTTGTCCCCACCTCATAGGCCTGTTTATCAATTAAATAAATTTATATTAAAATACAATGTAAATTAATAAAATAATAATTCAAAGGATACATATACCCCACTGTTCCTTGAATCACACCATTCACCAAAACATGGAAGCAACCTAAATAGCCATCAAATGATAGACAGATAAATGGATAAAGATGTGGTATATTTGTACTATGGGACACTCACTGTTCTTCAGTCGCTAAGTCATGTCCCACACTTTCAACCCCATGGACTCTACCTTTACAAGCTCATCTGTCTATGGAATTTTCCAAGCAAGAATACTCCAGTGGATTGCCATTTCCTTCTCCAGAGGATCTTCCTTAAATAAGGATAGAACACACATCACCTGCTTGACAGGCAGAGTCTTTTCCACTGCACAACCAAGGAAGACCTATGGAATACTCTTTAGTTCAGTTTCAAATGATAGACAGATAAATGGATAAAGATGTGGTATATTTGTACTATGGGACACTCACTGTTCTTCAGTCGCTAAGTCATGTCCCACACTTTCAACCCCATGGACTCTACCTTTACAAGCTCATCTGTCTATGGAATTTTCCAAGCAAGAATACTCCAGTGGATTGCCATTTCCTTCTCCAGAGGATCTTCCTTAAATAAGGATAGAACACACATCACCTGCTTGACAGGCAGAGTCTTTTCCACTGCACAACCAAGGAAGACCTATGGAATACTCTTTAGTTCAGTCGCTCAGTCGTGTCTGACTCTTTGTGGCCCCATGAATCACAGCAGGCCAGGCCTCCCTGTCCGTCGCCAACTCTCATCATTCCCTCAGACTCACGTCCATTGAGTCAGTGATGCCATCCAGCCATCTCATCCTCTGTCGTCCCCTTCTCCTCCTGCCCCCAGTCCCTCCTAGCACCAGAGTCTTTTCCAATGAGTCAACTCTTCGCATGAGGTGGCCAAAGTATTGAAGTTTTAGCTTTAGCATCAGTCTTTCCAATGAGCACCCAGGGCTGATCTCCTTTAGGATGGACTGGTTGGATCTCCTTGCTGTCCAAGGGACTCTCAAGACTCTTCTCCAACACCGCAGTTCGAAAGCATCAATTCTTCGGTGCTCAGCTTTCTTCACAGTCCAACTCTCACATCCATATATGACCACTGGAAAAACCATAGCCTTGACTAGACATACTTTTGCTGGCAAAGTAATGTCTTTGCTTTTTAATATGTTATCTAGGCTGGTCATAACTTTCCTTTCAAGAAGAAAGCACCTTTTAATTTCATGGCTGAAATAAGCATCTACAGTGATTTGGGGGCCCCCCAAAAATAAAGTCTGATGCTGTTTCCAGTTTCCCCATCTATTTCCCATGAAGTGATGGGACCGGATGCCATGAACTTAGTTTTCTGAATGTTGAGCTTTAAGCCAGTTTTTTCAGTCTCCTCTTTCACTTTCATCAAGAAGCTCTTTAGTTCCTCTTCCCTTTCTGCCTCAAGGGTGGTGTCATCTGCATATCTGAGGTTTTTAATATTTCTCCCGGCCACCTTGATTTCAGCTGTGCTTCTTCCAGCCCAGAGTTTTTCAAGATGTACACTATGTATAATTTAAATAAGCAGGATGACAGTATACAGCTTCGATGTATGACTTTTCCTATTTGGAAGTAGTCTGTTGTACATGTTCAGTTGTAACTGTTGATTCCTGACCTGCATATAAGTTTCTCAAGAGGCAGGTCAGGAGGCCTGGTGTTCTCATCTCTTTTAAAATTTTCCACAGTTTATTGTGATCCACACAGTCAAAGGCTTTGGCATAGTCAATAAATCAGAATTAGATATTTTTTTCTGGAACTCTCTTGCTTTTTCTACGATCCAGCGGATGTTGGCAATTTGATGTCTGGTTCGTCTGCCTTATTAAAATCCAGCTTGAACATCTGGAAGTTCACGGCTCACATACTGCTGAAGCCTGGCTTGGAGAATTTTGAGCATTACTTTACTAGTGTGTGAGATGAGTGCAGTTGTGCGGTAGTTTGAGCATTCTTTGGCATATTGCCTTTCTTTGAGATTGGAATGAAAACTGACCTTTTCCAGTCCTGTGGCCACTGCTGAGTTTTCCAAATTTGCTGGCATATTGAGTGCAGCACTTTCACAGCATAATTTTTCAGCATTTGAAATAGCTCAACTGGAATTCCATCATCTCCACTAGCTTTGTTCACAGTGATGCTTTCTAAGGTCCACTTGACTTCACATTCCAGGATGTCTGGCCCTAGACGAGTGATCACACAATTGTGATTATCCGGGTCATGACAATCTTTTTTGTACAGTTCTTCTGTGTATTCTTGCCACCTCTTCTTAATACCTTCTGCTTCTGTTAGGTCCATACCATTTCTGTCCTTTATTGAGCCCATCTTTGCATGAAATGTTCCCTTGGTATCTCTAATTTTCTTGAAGAGATCTCTAGTCTTTCCCATTCTGTGATGTTCCTCTATTTCTTTGCATTGACTGCTAAAGAAGGCTTTCATATCTCTTCTTGCTATTCTTGGAACTCTGCATTCAGATGCTTATATCTTTCAAAGGAAAGCTCCTTGCTTTTCACTTCTCTTCTTTTCACAGTTATTTGTAAGGCCTCTTCAGACAGCCATTTTGCTCTTTTGCATTTCCATCACTCACAGAGTCTAAAATACCACAAAATCTAAAATACAACAAAAATAGAGACTCAGAGATATAGATAATAGTCTACTGGTTATAGATATAGATAACAGTCTACCAGAGGGGAGCGGGATGGGGAATGGCAATATAGAGGTAGGGGAATGGGAGGGACGATGTGTTAGATGTAAGATGAGCTCAAGGATGTATTGTACAAGGATGTGTTGTAAAATACTGGGAATAGAAGCAGTATTTTGTAATAACTGTAAAAGGAAAGCAAACTTTAACAATTGTACAATAAGAAAGTAAAGGAAAGATAGAGGGAGGAAGAAGTAGGGGGGGGGAATGAAGGAAAATAATGATGTTTTTGGAGGTGACCCTTTTTAGCTAAGGAATTTAGAATGGAGCAGTGCCAGGAGCCAGCATGGGAGATCCCACCCATGACAAGGTCATGTGGAGAGACCTAATGTGCAAGGCGAGTCAGGTCTCAAGGGGTCCTCTGCCTGAGCTGCTGCTGCTGCTGCATCTACCCCCAAAAAAACCAGAGTCTGCCTGCTTTCCACTCTTCTTAAGAAAGTAAAGGAAAGATAGAGGGAGGAAGAAGTAGGGGGGGGGAATGAAGGAAAATAATGATGTTTTTGGAGGTGACCCTTTTTAGCTAAGGAATTTAGAATGGAGCAGTGCCAGGAGCCAGCATGGGAGATCCCACCCATGACAAGGTCATGTGGAGAGACCTAATGTGCAAGGCGAGTCAGGTCTCAAGGGGTCCTCTGCCTGAGCTGCTGCTGCTGCTGCATCTACCCCCAAAAAAACCAGAGTCTGCCTGCTTTCCACTCTTCTGACATTCTCCAGAAAAAGTTCACTCAGGGCTTCAGTTAACAGTCTCCCACATATAAAAAGAAGGTCTCAGTCCCCTTCGATGGCTTTCTAACCTACCTAACCAGTCTGCCCGGACTTTTTACAATTTGTGAATTGTTTACAGCCCTCCAACTATGAGAGGCACAAAGCTTAAAGCATCTTAAAGATACAGAGCCTTTTCTAAAGAGCCAAAATTTATATTGGTGATGGGTTTCACTGTTGAATCAATGATTGCTGCCAGGCCTCCATATTCTTTATCTTTTAGGCACCTGGGAATATTAATCAA
>SJXQ01001608.1:49433-163737 GCA_006408695.1 Aepyceros melampus | reverse complement strand
GAAGATGGAGGTGTGGATGGAGGTGAGGGTAGAGGTGAAGATGGAGGTGAGGGTAGGGGTGAGGGTGGAGGTGAGGGTAGGGGAAATTTCAGGGATGATGGAGACAGTGGTGGTGACGGTAGCTGGTGGCGCTGGTGGGGATGGTCCGGGGTGACAGTGATGGTGCAAGTGGTGGACAGGCTGGAGGTGACGATGGAGGACACGATGGAAATGATGGAGATGCTGGTGACAGTGATGGTGGTGGTGATGGGGTGCCACTGCGGCTAGTGAAATCGGAGGCCACAATAACACTGAGACTAAGGGCCAGACAATTGCTGGGAGCAGCTCTTGACTCAGAACCCACTCCACCCAGCACCGACGCTCCTCCAGCCACAACTTTCAGTCCGAGAAGCCCGTCTGGCCAGTCAGTGTCACCGATGGGCATCTGGCTCCAGATAACGTCATGGGCAGGAAGGGGACCCAGCTGCCTCCCAAGCATTAGCTAATGTGAGTGGAGCATCAGCCATGAGCCAGGCAGCTGACAGGGTAGGGGCTTCCACCTCGGTGAGAGGCCTAGTGCCTGGGGTGCCAGACAGTCAGGAGGTGGCCTGGGGATAGGCCCTCTTGTTCTAGGAAGGAAGCAAGGCTCTGGCCACAGTCAGACAGGAGAACAAAGGCTCTACTGGGTGGATGAAGAGCAGATCTGAGCCCCTGGGGCCAGCAAGGTGGGGACACGGAGCCCAGGAGAGGTGAAGATGGAGGTGAGGGTAGGGTTGAGGGTGGAGGTGAGAGCTGAGAACGACACTGAGCAGGGAGAGGGGGCACGCTGGGTACCAGTGCGAGGTAGGCTTCTGGCCTGGAGGGAGCTGCCAGGGGTGGGATGGTGAGGTTGATGGAGGTATCTGAGGCAGAGGGGTTGGGGGTCTTGCTGGCAGCAAGGGTAGAACAATGACAGCAAGAAGATTCCAGGAGTGGTCCAAGCATGGGCTCCAAGGCGGCCACTGGGAAGTCCAGCATCTTTGGCCAAAGGTCACAAATTCCTCCTCTATTGCTGACATCAACATACGAATGCTGCAGGCCCGCCATGACCGATGTTCTAGCTTTTCCATTACCCGCAGGCTGTCTGCTCCCACACCCCCTCCACCCCCCAGCGCGCCCACTTCTGGCCTCTGCCAGGACCCTGGCGAGGTGCTGGCCTGGAAAAGCCTAGTTGGAGTGCCGGCCAGGCTCCCCTGCGTGCTGCCCGGGCAGTGGGCCTTGCCAGGTGTCAGACTCAATTTCTCGATCCTTCTTCTCAGAGAACCAAACATCTTCTCCCTCCACCCAAGCTGGGTCCTCCCAGGCCGCGTCCTTGGCAGCAAAGAGACCCTTGGGGCAGCAGTCAGACTCACCAGGCCAGGCGGAGCGGGGAGGGGGCAGAAAGCAGAAAGGTCATTCATCTAATTTGTCACCCACCTCTCAGAAGGCCACTGGCCTAAGGGAAGGGAAGTGTACACTGCAATGGATGGAGCAGCCAGATGCAGGCCAAGTGACTGGAGATGGCCGAGGGTTGAGGGGGGACACGCCACCAGAGAGTCCGGAGACCTGGGTATAAGCCCTTGCCTCACCCTCTCCCTGTACCCCACTGGTAAACAAGGTGGGTGAATAAAAGAACGTCTGAGGCCCAGCCCACCGTCCGTGAGTCAGCAAGGTTCCCTCCCTCTGCCAACACCACATCCCTTGCACAACTTTGCACTCACTGTTTAAAAAAAAAAATAACAGTTTGATTGTAATAGAATTCACATACCCTACAATTCACTCATTTAAGGCGTACAACTCAATGGTCTTTAGCATATTCACAAAGTCGTACACACATTTCCACTGTCCATTTTAGAACATTTTATCACCCACAAAAGAAAGCCTTGGTCTATCACCCCTAACTCCTAATCCTTCCAGACTCCATCTCTACTCCCAGAAGCCCTACTCTTTATCACTACAGACTTGCCAGTTCTGGACATTTCTTGTAAGCACTGCTTCTTCAGAGAAGGAGGACAATGGGTAAACTGGATCTGCCTGCTGCTCCCAAACCAGCCCCTCCCTAGGGTCCCTCCTGCCCCAGGCCCGGGGCTCCGGGCTGCCAGTGCTTTGGGGTACAGACTTTCCAACCAGCCATAAGTCTTGTCTCTCTCCCTCAGTTTCCTCTCAGATGACCCCCTCTCCCATAGTCCACTGTGACGCTGTCTGCTTCTCACTGCCCCTGGGACTGTTCCAAAGTGAAAATGTAATCAAGTCACCTTGAAAGGCCCAACAGGTCTCTGTTACCCTTAGGGTTCCATCAGAACCTCAGCCCCAGGCATTTTCGTCTGGGTTCCCAAGAAGGCAGTGCCTGAACTAGACCATGCATTTGGGAGAGGATTTTGAGAGACAGGATGGAGGAGGAAGGAAAGCATGAAGGCAACCTAAGGATGCTCTCTGCCATTGGCAGCAGGGGCTCAGTTCCACCAGAACCTCCAGGCTTACACAGAATGCCATCCTGATTGGTCTGTCTGAGTGACAGGAGATGGGTGTTTTCTTACTGGCTGAGTGTTGCTGCTAGGGAAGTGAACCCTACCTCAGCATCCCAGGTTGCACTCGTTGTCAAGCAGAGAGGATCCCTGCTTAGAAGACTCTGAGACAGAGAAAGCTGCCGCCATGGCCATGCAGGACTCCACCCAAATGTCCTTTGCTGGTTGTGAACCTTCTGTGAACATGGGCAGCTCCCGACTGCCCCTTCTCCCGAGAACAGCTCTGAGCTGATAGGAGCTATTAGTCTGGATGTTGAGCAGCCTGCGATCAATGGCCAGCTGAAATGGGGACTCCCTTCCTCCAGGAAAGCCAACATGTGGTGCAATTTATGCTCTAGAGTCTTCCCTGTGGATCAGGCCAAGAACACACTTTCCCTGAGGCCACATTCTGCTTCCTCACCTCATGAAATCACAGCAGTTCAGTTCAGTTCAGTCGCTCAGTCGTGTCCGACTCTTTGTGACCCCATGAATCACAGCACGCCAGGCCTCCCTGTCCATCACCAACTCCCGGAGTTCACTCAAACTCACGTCCATCGAGTCGGTGATGCCATCCAGCCATCTCATCCTCGGTCGTCCCCTTCTCCTCCTGCCCCCAATCCCTCCCAGCATCAGGGTTTTTTTCCAATGAGTCAACTCTTCGCATGAGGTGACCAAAGTACTGGAGCTTCAGCTTTAGCATCATTCCTTCCAAAGAAATCCCAGGGCTGATCTCCTTCAGAATGGACTGGTTGGATCTCCTTGCAGTCCAAGGGACTCTCAAGAGTCTTCTCCAACACCACAGTTCAAAAGCATCAATTCTTCGGCGCTCAGCCTTCTTCACAGTCCAACTCTCANTTCAGCTTTAGCATCATTCCTTCCAAAGAAATTCCAGGGCTGATCTCCTTCAGAATGGACTGGTTGGATCTCCTTGCAGTCCAAGGGACTCTCAAGAGTCTTCTCCAACACCACAGTTCAAAAGCATCAATTCTTCAGCGCTCAGCCTTCTTCACAGTCCAACTCTCACATCCATACATGACCACAGGAAAAACCATAGCCTTGACTAGATGGACCTTAGTCGGCAAAGTAATGTCTCTGCTTTTGAATATACTATCTAGGTTGGTCATAACTTTTCTTCCAAGGAGTAAACGTCTTTTAATTTCATGGCTGCAGTCACCATCTGCAGTGATTTTGGAGCCCAAAAAAATAAAGTCTGACACTGTTTCTACTGTTTCCCCATCTATTTCCCATGAAGTGATGGGGCCAGATGCCATGATCTTCGTTTTCTGAATGTTGAGCTTTAAGCCAACTTTTTCACTCTCCTCTCTCACTTTCAACAAGAGGCTTTTTAGCTCCTCTTCACTTTCTGCCATAAGGGTGGTGTCATCTGCATATCTGAGGTTATTGATATTTCTCCCAGCACTCTTGATTCCAGCTTGTGCTTCTTCCAGTCCAGCATTTCTCCTGATGTATTCTGCATAGAAGTTAAATAAGCAGGGTGACAATATACAGCCTTGACATATTCCTTTTCCTATTTGGAAGCAGTCTGTTGTTCCATGCCCAGTTCTAACTGTTGCTTCCTGACCTGCATACAGATTTCTCAAGAGGCAGGTTAGGTGGTCTGGTAGTCCCATCTCTTTCAGAATTTTCCAGTTTACTGTGATCCACACAGTTAGAGAAGGGGAAAATAATCTAACACTTGTTTGTTTCCTCCTGCCACTTAAGAGAGAGATAAGAATGTCTGACACTTGCAGCCTATATCCTCCGTTTGGAGACCCTGGCCTTCCTGCCTGTTACCCTCTCACTGGTATAAGAAAAGCTCCAGGCATGCAGAATATCAAGCCATCGCTACCCCATGGGCTATAGCCCATTACATTCCTCTGTCCATGGGATTTCCCAGGCAAGAATATTGGAGTGGGTTGCCATTTCCTTCTCCAGGGGATCTTCCTGACTCAGGGATCAAACCAGCGTCTCTTGCATTGCCTTCATAAGCAGGTGGATTCTTTACCACCAGTGCCACCTGGGAAGCCCAGTGATGAATGGCTATACCTCCCTCTCCAGGAGAGTGCCATATTGTTATCATTCTCAGAGAGCGCTGTGAACCTGTATCTTTAATTCCCTGCAGCCTGCATTGCTGCTTTCTGAAATCTACTGCTATGGCTCTGCATGGGGAAAAAAGTTACCTGTCAACTGCATAAATATAAACACAGAGATCCCCCTCATCCCAGGAGCCCAGCTTCAGTCTCATATCACAGGTCCCTTGGGGAACAAAGCCCAACAAATATGTGACTCTGTCTTTTTTTTTAACCAAAGTTCAAATGAATGGAGGGTTTTAACATCCTTCAGCCTCTGCAAAATCAGGGTGTCATTTTCCTGTTTGGAGTAGGAGAAACAAAAGCAATTTTGAGTTACTAGAGGCTGAGATTTTGACTTTCATTGCCTTTTCATTGCCATGCTTCTGAGAAAGTGTCTAGATTGATCTTTGAGCAGAAAGCATAGCAGGTCCTTAATCTGACTGTCTCAGAGAAAACTGGGGGCAGTGTTGCCAGCACCAGTGGCACGAGAGACTTTGCAACAGCAGTTGCTCTGTTCCATCAGATGGACTACTTTTGCACAGAAGCACAAAGGTTGCAATGCATACAGTTGCCCTTTCAGGAGAGTAAACTTACCTGATGCTGAGTGACCCAAATGCAGGAGACTCAGAATGATCTGATGGGGTTTCCTGGTAGCTCAGCAGTAAAGAATCCACATTCCATGAGGGAGAGGTAGGTTTGATCTCTGGTTCAGAAAGATCTCCTGGAGAAGGAAATGGAAACGCACTCCATTCCTCTTGTCTGGAAAATCCCATAGACAGAGGAGCTTGGTGGCTACAGTGCATGGGGTTGCAAGAGTTAGACATGATTTAATGACTAAACATCACCACCACCACCAGAATGTCAGAGAGTATTTAGGCTTCTGATTAAGAAAATTCATAAGGTAGAAAAACAGCAAGAGTTGTATATTTGAAACTGCAATTGAAAGTAGGGTCCAGCTACTCAAAATCCAATAAAGAGGCCAGGTTGGTGGAAAGCAGTTTCCTTTATTTTGGATGTTGTCAACTATGGCAGGAGTGGGAGACTCCTGTCCAAAAGCTAACTCCCCTCTATGGACATTCAGTGGGCAAGAGCTTTTATAGACAGAGGGAGGGGGCTACACGAGCACAATCAGCTCTGACAGTCATCTTGAAATCAGTCATCGGCGATCTGATCATCACTTGATTGTTTTACTTGATTGTTTTAAGTACAGTTAATCTTTGGTTCCGAGGTCAGTTTGTTCCCCTTTCATTGAGGCCAGTTCTCAGAATTGTGGCAGCTTATGTCACAGCTAGAGTCTGATCATCATGTAGTTAGAGTCTGATCATCATGTAGTTAGCGTCTTCCACCTAGTGAGGGTTTCAGTATCTATAAGACAGCTCACAGGAGGTGGCCTAGAATGTTATTATCTAGAGCCCTTGAGAAGGAATTAAAGGTCCTTGAGTTTGCTTCCTGACTAATTATTGTTTTGTCCTGTTTGACTACTTTTCTTTGTTTTTACATTTTCTCACTTCTCTGATGAAACTTATTCTTTGGTTAAAGTTTTTCCACGGACCAAAGGTAGGAAGAGGACATGAGGGTTAAGGACCATAGGGTCCTGCTCCATTTCAAATCCTGGTTTCTTTTTACATGTCCTTTACTTGTTTTTTGTTCAAAGGATTGCTTTCTCTAAGGAAGCAGAGGAAGAGGAAAGAGCAGTCAAGGAGATGCAGAAATAAAAAAGGAGTTCAAAATAAAGTGATGGGCAAAGAATAAATTTCAGAAGCCTAGTGACTGGAAATATCAGTGAAGAGAAAGCAGTGAAAGATAGATGGGACAGTCTCTCTCTTTGACTCCTATCAATGGACAGTATCCAGGGGATACCCAGAAGTCAATAAAGGAAGGAGAAATGCTGTGAGGTACAATATTTGGACCAAATATAGTGGTTTCTGTAATTTAGCGTAAGAAAATGATCAGGTATAATGGTCTCTGCAATTTAACATAAGGAAAATGATCAGTAGTGTTTGTAATGTAACTGAACCAACTTCATTTACCCCTATACACAGTAAGCCCAATGCTGAGACACAGGATTTTTCAGCAGAGAAAATGTTTATTCACGTGGCAGCCAAACAAAGAGAGGATCTCACAGATCTCAAATTTGCCTTCCTGAAAGTGAAGGGACACAGCATTTTTATGGGATAAAGAAGCAGGGTGGCTATATATAAAACAGGTAAACAATGAAGTCCTACTGTACAACACAGGGAACTATATTTAATATCTTGTAATGGAAAAGAATATATATATATGTATGTATCACGAATCATTTTGCTGTACACCTGAAACTAACACAGCATTGTAAATAGACTATACTTCGATTTACAATGAGAAAGAAATAGGGTGGTCTGAGGCACGAGGAAGGTGGGGAAATATGATTGAGGGTAAGGAAAATGTGAGGTCACTGTCATTTTGCACAAGTGCAACTAAGCTACAGGTGTCTTCATGGGATGCATGGTCAGAAAATTCGGGTGTTAACTTGTTCCGAGGGTGGAGTTTTTCACCTCTAAAATCAAAAGGTCACCGAGGGACAGTGGTCCCTTCTGATCTTACCCAGTTCAAGCTTGAACTAGACACAACTAGTATCCTAAGTCCCTGAAAAACAGCATGGGATGAACGTCTTATTGTTTAGGAGAACATGCGAGTTTTTTTTTTTTTTTTTTTTTTATTTATTTGGCTGTACTGGGTCTTAGTTGTAGCATGTGGGCTCTTGTTCCCTGACCAGGGATCAAACCCAGGCCCCTGGCATTGGGAGCTCTGAGTCTTAACCACTAGACCACCAGGGAAGCCCAACATGCGAGTTTTTATAAAAATAATTAAAGTGAGCTTGATTGGTGATGGCTACAATTCATTATGCATTTATTAAGCAAGTTACAGTTTCACTGGTATCTGAGTCACCAGGGAAACTCATTGGAAACAAAACTCATTGCCTGCAATGCAGGAGAACCAGGTTCGGTCCTTGTGTCAGGAAGATCCCCTGGAGAAGGGAAAGGCAACCCACTCCAGTATTCTTGGTCTTCCCTGGTGACTCAGATGGTAAAGAAGCCGCCTGCATGTGGGAGACCTGGGTTCAATCCCTTGGTCAGGAAGATCCCCTGGAGGAGGGCATGGCTACCCACTCCAGTATTCTTGCCTAGAGAATCCCATGGACAGAAGAGCCTGTGGACTACAGTTCATGGGATCACAAAGAGTCAGATATGCCTGAGTGACTAATAGACACATACAGTTTAAAGGCTCTAACTGATGACCACCCTCAGTTTCATTAAATGAGCCACCACTGATGAAGTTCCACCAGTTTGGAAAACTGTGTGACATGATTAACTCATGTGAGAGATTCCAGAAGCTCTCCTCTAAGTTATCCCATCAAAACATGATTACAGAGGTGGGTGAGAGGTGGATTGGGAGTTTGGGTTTAGCAAATACAAACTAGTATATAGGATGGATAAACAACAAAGATCCTATGTAACACAGGGAGCTATATTTGATATTTTGTGATAAATGATTATGGAAAAGAATATTGAAAGGTTGTTGTTGAACCACAAAAGACTACGATATTCTTGGCCTCCAGAGGAGAATCAGAGCCAGAGATGAGGCTTGATCACTCAGAGCTTTTGTGTAATAAAGTTTCATTAAAGTATAAAAGAGATAGAGAAACTTCTGACATAGACATCAGAAAGGGGCAAGAAAGAATACCCGCCTGCTAGTCTTTAGCTGGCTGTTATATATTTACTAGCAGTCTGTTGATGAAAGAAAGGAAATGTCTCAAAACTCAGAGAATAGTACTAGGCCCCTGGCCCACAAGATGCATTTTGAGATAATCTTGGCACCAGGTGAGTCAACCAGGGCCATAAAATGATTGCCTTGAATCTTGAAGAAAGGCAGATTACCATATAAATAGTTTCGTTTACAGGGATTAGGAGAACAATGTATGAGGATAACAAACTGGCTTGTCAAGTCTGAGCCTTTAGGCAGAACCGACTTGAAGATAGAGTCAAGAGTAAATGCATAGTACATTAACATATCTTAAAAAAAAAAAAAAAGCAGAGACATTACTTTGTCCACTAAGGTTCGTCTAGTCAAGTAAGTAAGTAAGTAAAGTCACTCAGTCGTGTCCGACTCTTTGTGACCCCATGGACTGCAGCCCACCAGGCTCCTCAGTCCATGAGATTCTCCAAGCAAGAATACTGGAGTGGGTTGCCATTTCCTTCTCCAGGGGATCTTCCTGACCCAGGGATCAAACCCGGGTCTCCCGCATTGGAGGCAGACGCTTTAACCTCTGAGCCACCAGGGAAGTCCTAACATATCTTAAGACAGTCATTTCCATAAGAAAAATGCATTGGTTAGCTCAAGGCTTGAGGAAATAAATGCATAGTACATTAACATATCTTAAAAAAAAAAAAAAAGCAGAGACATTACTTTGTCCACTAAGGTTCGTCTAGTCAAGTAAGTAAGTAAGTAAAGTCACTCAGTCGTGTCCGACTCTTTGTGACCCCATGGACTGCAGCCCACCAGGCTCCTCAGTCCATGAGATTCTCCAAGCAAGAATACTGGAGTGGGTTGCCATTTCCTTCTCCAGGGGATCTTCCTGACCCAGGGATCAAACCCGGGTCTCCCGCATTGGAGGCAGACGCTTTAACCTCTGAGCCACCAGGGAGTCCTAACATATCTTAAGACAGTCATTTCCATAAGAAAAATGCATTGGTTAGCTCAAGGCTTGAGGAAAGCTACGGTCAGGTGGATCCAGGTGTCTTTATGGCAACACGGTATTTTAAGAGAAACCTCTTTTTAAATCTATATAGAGAAGGGGAAAAATATAACACTAGATTGTTTCCTCCTGCTACTTAAGAGAGAGAGAAAAAATGTCTAACACTTGCAGCCCATTTCCTCTGTTTGGAGACCCCTGGCCTTCCTGCCTGTTACCCTCTCAATATGAAAAAGAACGTGTACACAGTGTGTACATTCAGTGTACACTGAATTTTAGATTTAAAAAAAAATTAAAAGCAAATAGATGTATAACATATATACGGTGAAATGTTAACTGTGCTTATGAATGAAAACTATATACATATATGCATATAAATGCATATGTAAGTACATATGAATATATACATATGCCTACATACACACACACACATACAGCGTCCCAGAAGGCTTATTTCTTGTCTTTAAATATTATGAGTATAACTGCTATAAACACTTTGTGATAAATTAAAAAAGTAGTGGTAATCATGATAAATGCACAACAGCCAAGAATTATGAAACATTTATTATGCCAGAACTTGTCTATTTCTAGGAATGAAAACTTGCCCCTCTTCCTTTCTACATTCTTTGGCTGGCTTAATAATTAAATTGAAATAACACAGAGTAACAGGAGAAAAACAAATTTGATTTCATACATATGGGATTCCACTTAAATAGGAGACTGCAAAGAAGTGACCAAAGGAGATAGCTCTTACACGTTTTGGACACAGAATAATAAACTTGTGAATAATGGACAAGACAAAGAAATTTGGGCTTGGGGTATTAAACCAGTGAAAAAAGTAATTTTTTTTTTTTATACCATCTTCTTGACCCTGAATTCCAGCTTGTTCTAGTGCACAAAGGGCACCTTTCACATGAGAGATTTGTTTCCTGCTTTTAGTAGGACCAAAGAAGGCCAGAGTGTCCTTACTGCACGGCTTTTAAAAAATTTTTATTTTATTGAAATATAGTTGATTTACAATGTGTTAATTTCTGCTGTACAGCAAAGTGATTCAGTTATACGTATGTCTACATTATTTTTCATATTTTTTCCATTATGATTTATTACAAGATATTGAATATAGTTCCCTGTGCTATACAGTAGGACCTTGTTTATTCATCTTATTATATACACTAGCTTGCATCTACTAATCCCAAACTCTTAATCCTTCCCTCCTTCATCCCCCTCCCTTTTGGCAGTGGGTGAGTGAGTGAAAGTCACTCAGTCGTGTTTGACTCTATACATACAGCCCATGGAATTCTCCAGGCCAGAATACTGGAGCAGGTAGCCTTTTCCTTCTTCAGGGGACCTTCCCAACCCAGGGATCGAACCCAGGTCTCCTGCATTACAAGTGGATTCTTTACCAGCTGAGCCACCAGGGAAGCCCCCTCTTGGCAACCACCAGTCTTATTTTCTAAGAATGTGGATCTGTTTTGGTTTTGTAGCTAAGTTCATTTGTGTTTTAGATTCCAGATATAAGTGATATCATATTGTATTTGTCTTTCTCTTTCTAACTTCAGTTCAGTTCAGTTCAGTTCAGTCGCTCAGTCGTGTCCGACTCTTTGCGACCCCATGAATTGCAGCATGCCAGGCCTCCCTGTCCATCACCAACTCCCAGAATTCACTCAGACTCAAGTCCATTGAGTCCTTGATGCCATCCAGCCATCTCATCCTCGGTCGTCCCCTTCTCCTCCTGCCCCCAATCCCTCCCAGCATCAGGGTCTTTTCCAATGAGTCAACTCTTCTCATGAGGTGGCCAAAGTACTGGAGTTTCAGCTTTAGCATCATTCCTTCCAAAGAAATCCCAGGGTTGATCTCCCTCAGAATGGACTGGTTGGATCTCCTTGCAGTCCAAGGGACTCTCAAGAGTCTTCTCCAACACCACAGTTCAAAAGCATCAATTCTTCGACGCTCAGCCTTCTTCACAGTCCAACTCTCACATCCATACATGACCACAGGAAAAACCATAGCCTTGACTAGATGGACCTTAGTCGGCAAAGTGGTCTGGTATTCCCATCTCTTTCAGAATTTTCCACAGTTTACTGTGATCCACACAGTCAAAGGCTTTGGCATAGTCAATAAAGCAGAAATAGATGTTTTTCTGGAACTCTCTTGCTTTTTCCATGATCCAGCGGATGTTGGCAATTTGATCTCTGGTTCCTCTGCCTTTTCTAAAACCAGCTTGAACATCAGGGAGTTCACAGTTCTTGTATTGCTGAAGTCTGGCTTGGAGAATTTTGAGCATTACTTTACTAGCATGTGAGATGAGTGCAATTGTGTGGTAATTTGAGCATTCTTTGGCATTGCCTTTCTTTGGAATTGGGATGAAAACTGACCTTTTCCAGTCCTGTGGCCACTGCTGAGTTTTCCAAATTTGCTGGCATATTGAGTGCAGCACTTTCCAGTATCATCTTTCAAGATTTGAAACAACTCAACTGGAATCCCATCACCTCCACTAGCTTTGTTCGTAGTGGTGCTTTCTAAGGCCCACTTGACTTTCTAACTTACTTTGTATCACAGTCTCTAGGTCCGTTCAGGTTGCTGAAAATGGCATTGTTTCACTCTTTTCCATGGGGGAGGAATATTTTCTTATGCATATACACCACATCTTTTCCCATTCATCTGTTAATGAACCTCTAGGCTGTTTCCAAGTCTTGGCTATTGTGAACAGTGCTACAGTGAACATTTGGGTGCATGTATCTTTTTAGTTTCTTTTTACCTTTTTTCCTTTTTGACCATGCTGTGCCATGTGGGATCCTAATTCCCTGATCAGGGATCAAATCCTCAGGATCGCCTAAGGATCGCCTAGAGAAATAAGAGTTTCTCAGTGTATTTGGCCACCTGATGAGAAGAGTCGACTCCGTGAAAAAGACCCTGATGCTAGGAAAGATTGAGGCCAGGAAGAGAAGGGGACAACAGAGGATGAGATGGTTGGATGGCATCACCGACTCAAGGGACATGAATTTGAGCAAACTCCAGGTGATAGTAAAGAATAGGGGAGCCTGGCATGCTGCAGTCCATGGGGTCACAGAGTCAGATACCACTTAGCGATTAAGCAATGTCTTTATTAAGATTGTAACTTATTTGGAATTCAACTTCAGTTTCACAAGTTCAATTACCTCCGTGCTTTAAAACTACTGTGAGAAATGGTTTGACTTATGATAACTTCTGTTGTGCTTCACATGTTTAAAAATGTTGGATGTTTTAGACAAGAATAGCCAATATGTGAGATTGATCGATGCAGAGAACTTGATGGACTAAACAGCTGGTCTTTCAAAACAAGCCTACAGTAGATAGGAAATGCTGAACGTTTTGGGAAAGCTTGAAACTAATTCCTCAAGGCCAGAAATCATGCTGTTCTAGCAAATGAAAGCGTAAGTTCCATGCACAGACCATACTGGCAGCAGTGCATTTAGCTTGATAAATCACCTTGAACTAACACTAGGAATCAGTGGTGTGTAGACTTGATAAGAACATAGCTGGTTGTCTAAGGTTACTGCATTCAGTTTTACCACTACATAAAGAAAAAGAAGGTGTCCTGTAGGCTCCAGCAGATCAGAGAACTTTTATTGGACAAGGAAGAATAATAAAAGTATCCTATCATTCCACAGGACAGAAGGAAACATGTCATTACTATTTTTTTTTATTAAATATAAATAGTGTCTGCATGGGCTTCCCAGGTGGCCCAGTGGTCAAGAATCTGTCTACCAATGCAGGAGATGTCAGAGATGCAGGTTCAGTCCTGGGGCCGGAAAGATCCCCTGGAAGAAGAAATGGCAACCCACTTCAGTATTCTTACCTGGAAAACTCCATGGACAAAAGAGCATGGCATGTTACAGTCCACGAGGTCACAAAAAATCAGATATGACTGAGCGACTGAGCACAGTGTCTGTTTAATGAGCCCTGTTGCATATATCTTTTCCCTTTGAAAGTCTAACACTTAGGGATTTTAAGAATATTTAATGGCATAGCCTATAAAATTCACATCTCCAATAAAGTGTTAAGAAGTAGTTACAATAAATGGTTTGATCAGAGAACAGAGATATTACAAAATATCATTATATGTTCTCATACATAGTATTTGCTTAATTACTCATATACATGCATATATATGCATATACACTGGTCACACTAGGCAGCATGTGAGATCTTAGTTCCCCCACCAAGGGGGAAAATAAAGTAAAAGAAAATAAAATGTTGGTATTTTACATGCTCCCTTCATCTGGAGTGTGGAGTAATAACCAATGGAAGACCAGGGAAGTCCCTATTTAGTTCTATGCTAATTAGTCTGAATTACTACTTTTAGTTAATCTTGTTTTAGGTAAATAATATCATTTGCAAAACATAAATGTAAACAATGCAGAATAATATGTGATTTAAATTTACTCTTTTTAATATACAATGTGCGATATCCATTTTATATTTAAGTGAATGACAAATATGTGCTAAATTATTTATTATGTTATACAATTGATTTATCAGTTAGCAACACTAATAATGATATTATATTATTATATAGTTATATAGTTATATATCACATTCTATTTATTACATATTATATAATATGGGGTTTTTAAATTTATTTTCTACATAGACCATTTTTAAAGCTTTTACTGAATTTATTACAATATTTCTCCTGTTTTATGCTTTGGTGTTTTGGCCAAGAGGCATGTGGGATCCTAGTTACTGACTAGGGATCGAACTAGCAACCCCTTCATTGGAAAGTGAGGTCTTAACTACTGGACCACCAGGAAGTCTCTATGGTTTCTTTTTAAGACTGGTAGGTTATGTACTGACTTTCTTAAAAGTTGATTGTCTAGTCCTATTCCCAGAGACACAGGATTAAGTAAAGCCTCCTCCTTTAACTATGGACATTGAGAAGAGAAAATGTCAATAGTAAAATTTTCTGTTGAAAAGCAATTGTGCTATAAAAGCTTCATGAAAAATGGGTAAGTTTCAAAGAATAAAGATATTAGTTTGTTGCTATTGTTGTTTGTTTTCTGTAAAAGCAAAAAGCTCTGTTGGTGAACACTGGCCCTCTGCCAATGCTCAGTGCATGCATGCAGTCGTGTCTGACTTCTTGCCACCCCATGACTATGTAGCCCTCCAGGCTCCTCTGTCCATGGGATTTCCCAGGCAAGAATACTGGAGTGGTTAGCCATTTCCTTCTCCAGGGGATCTTCCCAACCCAGGGACTGAAACAGCATCTCTGGAGTCTCCTGCATTGACAGGTGTGTTCCTTAACACTGTGCCCCCTGGGAAGCCCCCATTGGCCCTTTTGTTCTTGTTCAGTCACTAAGTCATGCCCGACTCTTTGCACCCCCATAGACAGCAGCATGTCAGGTTTCCCTGTCCTCTTCTCTCTCCCAGAGTTTGTGCAAACTCATGTCCGTTGAGTCAGTGATGCCATCCAGCCACCTCATCCTCTGTCACCTCCTTCTCTTCTTGCCCTAAATCTTTCTCAGCATAGGTTCTTATCCAATGAGTCGGGTCTTCGCATCAGGTGGCCAAAGTATTGGAGCTTCAGCTTCAGCATCAGTCCTTCCAATGAATATTCAGGATTGGTTTCCTTTAGGATTGACTGGTTTGATCTCCTGGCAGTTCAAGGGACTCTCATTATTATGGAAGTACTTCTTAAACTTTTTTAAAAAGCAATTATGCTTAATTTAAAGCAATTATGAAAGTGTTTCTTAAACTTTTTTACGTTTTCTACAATTGAAAAAAAATAAATATATTGCAGAGCCAGATTTCTTCATGTTGGAGGAAAAAGTTAGATATATGGAAATGAGAAGGAAGAAGTAAATCCTGTGGCATTAGATTGGAATCAGGTACTAGTATGAAGTGCTACACACACACACACACACACACAGATTTGTGTGTGTGCAAAAGTTGGTATACACATCTATATTTCTTAGCTCTGTCCTTTGAGAGGACCTAGAAGCAGTGACATCCCAGTAACAATGAGGTTACCTAGTACCCAGATCTTGCTTTCTAATACCATTCTTTAATAATATGAATCAGGGCTCTTGGGGAAAAAATGCTGACTCCAGAACTGAGGCAGAAAAATTATTGGATGAGCCTGGAGCATCTTGCAGTGCTCAAAAGTAAGGAAACACTCAAATGTGACAGAAATAATAGAAACATTACAGGAACCAACTTGAAGGAGCTCCAGGTATTCAAAGCCAGAACAATGTGTACAACAAAATAATTTTGACAGCGTTGGGTAGCAACCCATAGAATAAAATAAGTATCTCAGAATTGACAAGTTATCAATCAATCAATCAATTAATGGTAGAGAAGAGCCAACTTATTAGAGAGGAGAATCCCAATTAAAAATACAAAAAAAAAAAAAAAAGAACTTCCATGTGACCCAGCAATCCCACTACTGGGTATATACTGAGAAAACCATAATTAAAAAAGACACTTGCACCTCAGTGTTCATTGCTGCACTATTTACAATAGCCAAAACATGGAAACAATCTAAAAGTCCTCCAGAGGAATGGAAAAGAAAATGTGGTACATATATACAATGGAATATTACTTAGCCATAAAAAGGAATGGCATGGGATCATTTTTAGAAATATGGATGGATCTAGAGACTGTCATACGGACTGAAGTAAATCAGAAAGAGAAAAACAGGTATGTATATGAATGCATACATGTGGAATCTGAAGAATATTGGTATAGACAATCTTATTTACAAAGCAGAAATAGAGACATAGAGGACAAGCATATGGATATCAAGAGGGAAAGGGAGGTAGAATGAGTTGAGAGACTGGGACTGACATAAATACATTATTGATACTATGTAAAAAATAGGTAATTAACGAGAAACTACTGTGTAGCAGAGGGAACTCTACTCAGTGCTTTGTGGTGACCTAAATGGGAAGGAAATCCCCAAAAGACAGGATATATGTATACGTATAGCTGATTCACTTTACTGTACAGTAAAAGCTAACACTATATTATAAAGCAAATATACTCCAATAAAAAACTTTTTTAAGTGCAAAACATATGTGTGAAATGGAAAATCCTTACTAGACAGGAATAATTGTTGTGAGCAAGTACCACCAGGTGATGCTAAAACAACATGCTGCAGACGCCAAAGAGCTACTCGTGGCAAACGCTGGGGTCACTAAGGATCACGGATCTGGGAAATTCAGCAATGAAGTTCCCTTAGAAGGAGTCATTAATATCCCAAAACAGCTTCACAGCCTCTAGCATTAAGCTGTTGGGTTGTTTGAAGGCAGAATGTATCTTATTTGACATATGATGACCAAAACATCTGGAGAAACAAATTGGGGTGAAGCCTTTCCACGTGTGCTAATGAAAAATGTGTTGTCAGGACAAGGCAGAAGACAGGACAAGGTCAGGGAGCCCTGGGGCTTAATTGATTTGTCTTCCAGGAAAGGATGGCTGTGGGCAGAGTGACTTGCCCCCAGATATTTGGGGACCAGTCATTAAAAGCTTATTAGAACCCTACATCCTGGCGACAGACCTGAATCAAGCTAATAAAGAAAGAAAGTTGGTCCACCACCAGTTCCGCCTGAATATTGTTTGCTCACACAAGCATCTTATTGTTGTTCTGTGCCAAAAGTCATTAACAGGACTTCCCTGGTGGCACAGTGGATAAGAATCTGCCTGCCAATGCAGGAGGCAGAGGTTTGATCCCTGGTCCAGGAAGATCCCACATGCCTCAGGGCAACTGAATCTGTGCGCCACAGCTAGTGAAGCCTGTATGCCTACAGCGCATACTCCACAACAAGAGAAGCCACCACAAGGAGAAGCCTCTGCGTTGCAACTAAGAGTAGCCCCTGCTCGCCATGACTAGAGAAAGCTCCTGAGCAGCAACGAAGACTCAGCACAGTTAAATAAACAAATACATATTTTTATAAAAAATATATACAGTAGCTTCAAATCCAAGAATTTCTGCGCTTGAAGCCAGAAGCCACTGCTGAATCAGTTCAGTTCAATTCAGTCGGTCAGTTGCATCTGACTCTTTGAGACCCCAGGGACTATATAGCATGCCTGTCTTCCCTGTCCTTCACCAACTCCTGGAACTTGCTCAAACTCTCGTCCATCAAATTGGTGACGCCATCCAACCATCTCATCCTCTGTCGTCCCCTTCTCCTCCTGCCTTCAACCAACAAGTCAGTTCATCGCATCAGGAAGCCACTGTATAGGGAAGGGAAAATTAAATTCCCAGATTCTGAATTCTAGAACACAGAAAACTGAAAGGGGGGATTTTTCTCCAAACATGTGATTGATTCAAAATGACCTGTTAGGATGACTTTGGTAATGTCTTAAATATCTGGGAATAGCAGAGACAGGCAGTGCCCTGAATACATCAACATGCCTCCCTATGCAAGTAACATATAGGGCTTCTGAGAAGAGGTACTGAAAAGCCAGGGTTCCCTCCATTTATCACTCTTGCCCCTGCTGCAAGGACCTGGTAGACCACTTGGAGTGGTGCAGCTACAAGAGAGAAGATGCCAGGCCCATATTACATGTGCATGAGGAGTCAACCTTTACAATTCAAGTCACTGAGATTTCAGAGTGTGTGTGTTTCTGGTGATAAACACTCTGACTCTTCCAGAATGCCTCCCCGCAATGCCTTCCCCCTTCCCACTGAAGCAAATACAGGAAAGCCTACTTTTTCAGTCCATACAATCCAGGAATAAAATTTCTGTGCTTCAGCCAGAGGTTACTGCAGAGGTGAAAGAAATGTTAGTTACCAGACTTGAAAATAGTCTTTGTCTGTTCACAGGGGCATGATTCCCAAATCTGGCAGAGGAATGGAGCTCCCTGGGCTTGAAGTGATGAATTATGTTCATCTGGGCTAAGCAGATTCCATAAATCATAAGAAATTTTTACTGACTCTACTGTAAATAGAGCTGGAGACCCAAGTCTGACATTTCACACAGCTTAAATTGAGAATAATGGGTCCTTCTTTGACCATTTACCCAACAGGTAGAATAAAATATGAGAGATGAAAGGGCTTTTTAAAATGAGTTTAATGAATCCCTTCAGTTCATTGCAAACATTTTATTATATCCCATGAACAGTGGTAGAAACCGAGAATTCAGGAATAAGTAAGACCTTTCCTCAAGAAACTTATGTTTGTTTTTTTGGGTTTTGTGTGCTTTTTTTTTTTTGCACCCACATAATGAGGTAGTTATTGCAGCATAGGAAAAAAAAAAAAACAATTTTACTAGAATTTTTGTTGATAGATGGCAGGGGAGTTTGGGGGAGAATGGATATATGTATATGTATGACTGAGTCCCTTCACTGTTCACCTGAAATATCATAACATTGTTAATCAGCTATACCTCAATACAAAATTAAAAGTTAAAAAAATAAAAACAAAAAACAAAAAAATTTTACTGAGAAATAGTAAATAAAATGCAATATATACAGCAGTTTAAAAAATGAGATCTATATGGAGCATAGATTTTACCCAAAATATATTGTGTGAGAGGGCATAATCAAATTATACAGTATTAAATCCTTTATTGTAAACATGCATTAAGTATGCTGCTGCTGCTAAGTCACTTCATCGTGTCTGACTCTGTGCGATCCCATAGACGACAGCCCACCAGGCTCCTCGGTCCATGGGATTTTCCAGGCAAGAGTACTGGAGTGGGGTGCCATTGCCTTCTCCGCATTAAGTATATGCTGTCTATAACATTTATGACATGTTTCTAAATATGTAGTATAAATATTCTAAATACTAATATGTTCTCTATAAGGTAGGAAAGGATAGATGACTAAGTAAGTTATAAAAATTTTCTTATTTTTAAGACATATTCACATCACAACTGTATGGTTAAGTCCATTGTACATCAACATCTAAGACGTGTGCATGCTCATACTGTCACTTCAGTGGTGTCTGACTCTGTGACCCCGTGGACTGTAGCTTGCCAGGCTCCTCTGTCCATGGGATTCTCGAGGCAAAAATACTGGAGTGGGCTGCCATGTCCTCCTCCATGGAATCTTCCGAACCCAGGGACTGAACCCGTGTCTCTTGAGTCACTTGCATTGCAGGCAGATTCTTTCCTCACTGAGCCACCTAGGAAACCCATCTAAGACCTTCCTGTCTAAATAGTTGACCATGAATCTAATTAAGTTTTTAGAGCCAACTGCCAATTATAAGAAATATAAGACAAAAAAGAATAAGTTAAATGAACCACAAAGAAGCAAACAAAAATCCAGAATTTGGTTGCTGAAAACAACTGATTCAGTTTTCATAACATGCCAGTAGTATGGAGGGAGAGAAAAAAGGTGGGAAGAGTTGGGGGAAGGAGGCTACTGGGAAGAACCAATCTAGATTTTTCGAGTCTTAAGAAACATTAATTTGACATACGGACATTAGTTGAAGCAAATAACTGTAAAAAGGACATGTATATTATTCTTTCAGAAGAAAAAGTTCTGTCATTTTTGTCTGATAAAGAGTTTTTTGGGATATTTATAGGAATGGCATTATTGGGGAAAGGAGCTTATGTTGTAAATAAGAAAACAAATACAGAAACTATACAGTGAGATGTGTACAATAGGACTTATATAAAGGATATATGGCAGGCTTGGTTGAAAAGTAATTAGTGCAGTTTGGGGGCAGAGAGAAAGCTTCATGAATGGATGATGCCCCATTGGGTCGTGAAGTTGGTTGGCAAAAAATGTGCTTCAAGAGAGATTTGTGTAAGTGGAGTTAAGAAAGAATGAAAGTGCACAGTAGGCAAAGAAATAATAAACACCTGAAACGCTTATGTGGTCAGAGCTTAGCCGAAGTTTTTTGTTCTTGTGCCTGCCATCACACTTAAGTGGCTGTTCCTAGAATATAAGGTGGAGAAATGGTGGTATGAGAGCTGAACATGTTGACCAGAGGGAAACTCTATTTCTGTGAAGATGAGATATAATCTAGGTTGAGTTATTAATAAATGATAAATTTGTTTAAAGAGCTTCAACGGCACTAGTATGTGATACTACGGGATAAGAAACTATAATTTTAAATAAATTGAATTATACCACTATTTTAAGAGGATAGTATCTTGGTTAGTGGTACTTAAAAAAAATTGCTCATCAGGGACTTCCCCTGATGGTCCAGTGGTTACAAATCTGCCTGCCAACACAGGGGACACAGGTTCCATCCTTGGTCCAGGAAGATCCCACTTGCCTCGGGGCAACTAGGTCTATGCACCCTACTTACTGTACACTTCACATCCCAAGATGTCTGGCTCTAGATTAGTCATCATGATGATGTGATGACTAATCTAGAGCCAGACATCTTGGAATGTAAAGCCAAGTGGGCCTTAGAAAGCATCACTACAAACAAAGCTAGTGGAGGTGATGGAATTCCAGTTGAGCTATTTCAAATCCTGAAAGATGATGCTGTGAAAGTGCTGCACTCAATATGCCAGCAAATTTGGAAAACTCAGCAGTGGCCACAGGACTGGAAAAGGTCAGTTTTCATTCCAATTCCAAAGAAAGGCAATGCCAAAGAATGCTCAAACTACCGCACAATTGCACTCATCTCACATGCTAGTAAAGTAATGCTCAAAATTCTCCAAGCCAGACTTCAGCAATACGTGAACCGTGAACTCCCTGATGTTCAAGCTGGTTTTAGAAAAGGCAGAGGAACCAGAGATCAAATTGCCAACATCCGCTGGATCATGGAAAAAGCAAGAGAGTTCCAGAAAAACATCTATTTCTGCTTTATTGACTATGCCAAAGCCTTTGACTGTGTGGATCACAGTAAACTGTGGAAAATTCTNAAGAATGCTCAAACTAGCGCACAATTGCACTCATCTCACACACTAGTAAAGTAATGCTCAAAATTCTCCAAGCCAGGCTTCAGCAATACGTGAACCGTGAATTTCCTGATGTTCAAGCTGATTTTTGAAAAGGCAGAGGAACCAGAGATCAAATTGCCAATATCTGGTGGATCATGGAAAAAGCAAGAGAGTTCCAGAAAAACATCTATTTCTGCTTTATTGAGTAGGCCCAAACCTTTGACTGTGTGGATCAAATAAATTGTGGAAAATTCTGAAAGAGATGGGAATACCAGACCACTTGACCTGCCTCTTGAGAAATCTGTATTCAGGTCAGGAAGCAGCAGTTAGAACTGGACATGGAACAACAGACTGGTTCCAAATAGGAAAAGGAATCTGTCAAGGTTGTATATTGTCACCCTGCTTATTTAACTTCTATGCAGAGTACATCATGAGAAACGCTGGACTGGAAGAAGCACAAGCTGGAATCAAGATTGCCGGGAGAAATATCAATCACCTCAGATATGCAGATGACACCACCTTTATGGCAGACAGTGAAGAGGAACTAAAAAGCCTCATGATGAAAGTGAAAGAGGAGAGTGAAAAAGTTGGCTTAAAGCTCAACATTCAGAAAACGAAGATCATGGCATCTGGTCCCATCACTTCATGGGAAACAGATGGGGAAACAGTAGCTGACTTTATTTTTGGGGGCTCCAGAATCACTGCAGATGGTGATTGCAGCCATGAAATTAAAAGATGCTTACTCTGGATGGAAAACTATGACCAATCTAAACAGCATATTAAAAAGCAGAGACATTACTTCGTCAATAAAGGTCCGTCTAGTCAAAGCTATGGTTTTTCCAGTGGTTATGTATGGATGTGAGAGTTGGATCATAAAGAAAGCTGAGTGCTACAGATTTGATGCTTTTGACTGTGCTGTTGAAGAAGACTGTTTAGAGTCCCTGGACTACAAGGAGATCCAACCAGTCCATCCTACAGATGATCAGTCCTGTGTGTTCATTGGAAGGACTGATGTTGAAGCTAAAATTCCAATACTTTGGACCTGATGCACCTGATGCAAAGAGCTGACTCATTTGAAAAGAACCTGATGCTGGGAAAGATTGAGGGCAGGAGGAGAAGGGGTCAACCGAGGATGAGATGGTTGGATGGCATCACCAACACAATGGACATGAGTTTGAGTAAATTCTGGGATTTGGTGATGGACAGGGAGGCCTGGTGTGCTGCACTCCATGAGTTTGCCGAGTCAAAGAAAACTGAGTGACTGAACTGAACTGAACCCTTCCTAGTGCAGGAAACAAGGTAACACCTCCAGCTCAGTGTTAATGAGAAAGGTCTACCAAGGAGATTGGTATAGGAGATTAGAAAGAAAGTTTCAAAATATATTACATTTTAGAGGAGTATTCATATATATATATAGATGCAGAATAAGCCCCCAAAAGAATTAGGTCTTATCTATAACTCCTGAAGATAACCTTTGCATTTAATGCCAGATAATAGATCTAAGAATAATTTGAACCCAGATCATTGGAAAATTTACAAATTTTCACTGTTAACACCACCGTGGCATAGCTGTAAATTCAGACAGAATGAAAGGTAAATGGATTTTTTTATGGTGTTCTTTTAAAATGTCTAGAGGTTAGAGAATCATCATAATCTACATTTATGTCCTCTATTGTGAATTTAGAAGCATAAAATTAATAGAAATTGACTCAAATGTAGTAAATTATAGAAACAGAATAGTATTCTAATATGTTTTCAAGAACTATGAAAAAGAATTGAAATGATTTAACATGTTTTCAGTTTAATTCAAATCAAAATTATTTTCCTGAAATACTTTTCTAATTATAAAGTTAATATAAAACTATTGTGAAAAGTTTGGAAAGTAAAACACTTGAAGAAAGATAACTTAACCTATTATGCACATTTTGACTAATTTTACCCTAGTCCATGTATTGCAATATACTTATTAAAGTGAACATGTAAACTTTTATTCTGCTTCTTTTCATTTAACATAAACATGTCTCCTGTGGAGAAACAAACTACATGGCGTTGAGGAAGCTTGAGGGAAAACATTAAAGAGATTTTAACTAAATTCAAAGTGAGAGACAATGGTTTGGACTAGATGATGTCACTGGAGAGTATGGGAAATACTACATTAGGGGTAAGTTTTGAAAGTAGATGGATGGATGCAATGTAGCCTCTAGATTAAAAAGAGGAATCAAAGATGACTTCTGTGTTTTCAAGTTGAGTAACCAACTGAATATCATTGACTGAGAAGATACTTGTGAAGGAGTAGAAGGTATAAAAAAGAATTTCACTGGAGTCATGTTAAGAATGAGATATCTAGTAGATATTACACCAAGTAGAGATGGTGGTTGCTAAGTCGCTTCAGTCGTGTCCAACTCTATGTGACCCCACAGACGGCAGCCCACCAGGCTCCCCCATCCCTGGGATTCTCCAGGCAAGAATATTGGAGTGGGCTGCCATTTCCTTCTCCAATGTAGGAAAGTTAAAAGTGAAAGTGAAGTCTCTCAGTCGTGTTGGACTCTTGGCGACCCCATGGACTGCAGCCTACTAGGCTCCTCTGTCCATGGGATTTTCCAGGCAAGAGTACTGGAGTGGGGTGCCATTGCCTTTCCGAGGGAAGTGATGATCATTGAAATTAAAAAACAAAGCCCTGGTACTCCTGTAGGAATTAGAAGCTTCAGAGATGATTATAGAATATAAATGTTTATTGAATATAATTATCCATTATTTCTGAAGGAAAGGTAGATAAATACCATATCCTGCTGGAAATTTAGTATTACACAATTTAAAGAAAACCTAATATTTTAAGTGCCTGCTATGTGACATGTCAGAGAAGGCAATGGCAACCCACTCCAGTACTCTTGCCTAGAAAATCCCACGGACAGAGGAGCCTGGTAGGCTGCAGTCCATGGGGTTGTGAAGAGTCAGACATGACTGAGCAACTTCACTCACTTTTCACTTTCATGCATTGGAGAAGGAAATGGCAACCCACTCCAGCGTTCTTGCCTGGAGAATCCCAGGGATGGGGGAGCCTGGTGGGCTGCCGTCTATGGGGTCGCACAGAGTTGGACACAACTGAAGCGAGTTAGCAGCAACATGCAACATGTACATCTTCTAATATTTTAAATGTGTTAAGATCATATTCAATCCTCACAAATACTTCTATGTGTCAGTATTGCTTATTATCACAGAGCACAACATAGGCAAGGCAGGTCACCCATAGAGCCTAAGAAGGTAGTTTTGCCAGTAGCTTGAGACTGGTCTAAATACTTCTGTCAAATTCTAGGGGAGTGCTCTGGCTGAGATATCATCTTGTTTACAACATTTCTGTAGAAATTAAATTGACATGTTAAAATAGGTTCAGTTTTGTTTTATTGTGGAAGATAGAATCAAAAACTTACGATCAGATACACACACACAAACACACACATAAACACACTGGGGTTTGAATTTGATACTCCACACAATGAAAAAAGAATCTTGTGCAGGGCTCTGGCTGCTATTCTCTCTTGTTGCTAACATGGGTGATTTTCAGGTGTAAAGTGTGGAGGATGAGACTCATGAACCACCCTTGCTGAAGTGAATAATGACATTGTGAAGTTTAAATCTGACTTTCTATGGAAGCCAGACCGCTAAAATGAGGAATAACTTTTAAAATCCACACTTTTTGGTACATGCCATATAAGAGAACATTATATTTGTGAAAAGAAAAAAATTTATAGAATTAGATGTTATTTCAGTTGTTTTCTACTGTTAGATTTTCCTCATGTCAATTGTAGCTACCTAGAGACTCATACTGAGATCTGCAGTTCCACATGTTATGTGATGCATGCATAGAGTTGCTTATAATTCCTCTTACACTGAAAGAAATATGGAGCAAGTTAGCAATTTGCAAGGGATCATTTTGAAAAGCCGTAAGGGATAAAGCTATAGCCACAGAGCCTGATTAGTTAAAAATGGTTTCTCTAATGAGGATATGAACACTAATTTCAGGCTTTATGATTCTCTGCTGGAATCACCACTGCTATTCTAAGAGTTCTAAGGAATGGATTTAGGAATGGAAGAATAAAAACTGGCCCAGAAGTCATGTGTATATCTTCTACTCCTGTCTTGGTCCCATTATTAAATTGCATAATCTTTTCTTTGCCAGCAAAGGTTCATCTAGTCAAAGCTATGGTTTTTCCAGTAGACATATATGGATGTGAGAGTTGGACTATAAAGAAAAGTGAGTGCTGAAGAATTGATGCTTTTGAACTGTAGCGTAGAAGACTCTTGAGATTCCCTAGGACTGCAAGGAGATCCAACCAGTCAATCCTAAAGGAAATCATCCCTGAATATTCATTGGAAGGACTGCTGCTGAAGCTGAAACTCCAGTACTTTGGCCACTGGATACAAAAAACTGACTCATTTGAAAAGACCCTGATTCTGGGAAAGATTGAAGGTGGGAGGAGAAGGGGATGACAGAGGATGAGATGGTTGGATGGCATCACATACTCAATGGACATGAGTTTGAGTAAACTCTGGGAGTTGGTGATGGACAGGGAGGCGTGGTGTGCCACAGTCCATGGAGTCACAAAGAGTCAGAAATGACTGAGCGACTGAACTGAACCTTTTCTAGCTTCAGTTCTGTGTATGTGGAATAGGGATATGGTGCTGTACTTCCTGCTAGAGTGTGATTGTGAAGATAAAATGAATAAATATATGGATGACATAGAAATATGCATGTTGTATAGTTATACAAATGTTACTGTAGTTTAATCACCCAGACGCATAGAATACACATGAAGTATTTTAAGATTTAATGCAAAGCCAAATGAATATTTAACAAGCAGTGAATTTCCAAAAAGATAACTTTTAAGATGTATTTTTAAAATTAGCCTATTTACAGAAATACAAAAGAGTATGGGTTTCTTTGTTAAGTTTATGAGAACTTAGTGCAGCAAAAGCAGTTCTCAGTAGAGAATTATTTGAAAGCAAGATGATCTTCATAGGAATATAAAAAAATTGTGAATGATTTATGTTATTTCTGAGGTTTTTGGGTCTTCCCTGGTGGCTCAGTGGTTAAAGCGTCTGCCTGCAATGCAGGAGACCTGGGTTCGATCCCTGGGTAAGGAAGATTCCCTGGAGAAGGAAATGGCAATCCATTCCAGTATTCTTGCTTGGAGAATCCCATGGACAGAGGAGCCTGGTGGGCTACAGTCCACGGGGTCGCAAAGAGTCGGACACGACTGAGTGACTTCACTTCACTTCTGAGGTTTTTACATTTTTAAAGCTTCTTGATTACTTAGATTTGTTCACATCTTCCCAGAAATTCTCAAGAACTTATTCAAGGTGGTATGGGCAAAGCGGTTACTTCCAAGAATACAAAACCAAAACCCCCAAAAAACTTACCATATTACACCCTTCTTCAAGAGCACGGACTCCTGTTTTGCTTATTATCTTTATAAGTAGAAACATATCTTTTGTTCACTCATCAGTTCAACATCAAATTTGTTTAGCATTTATTGTGTGCCAGAGCAGTAATAAAAGCAAACAAAATTTTTAATCTTCAGGGAACTTGCAGTCTGTTGATGAAGATAGTGAGGTAAAGAATAAGCCATGCTAATGTGTGAAATAGAGAGGCTTCTCAGCAGAGATAACTGCCCTTGCAAACACTTGAGAAGCATGGTTGACATTGGAAAGGACAATAATGTCGGCTTCCCTGGAGCAGACTGAGTAAGAGGAAGAGTGATTCAAACGGAGACGGAGAAGCAGGCAGGGCCAAATTATGTATATGAGTTGAGACCTCATATTACCTTTTATTCAATGGAGAAGGAAATGGCAACCCACTCCAGTGTTCTTGCCTGGAGAATCCCATGGACAGAGGAGCTTGGTGGGTTACAGTCCTAAGGATTGCAGAGAGTCAGACATGACCGAGCGACTAGGCATTACCTCTTATTCAAGGTAAGAACATTGAATTTTGTAAGTTTAGAAAACATGAAACAAATCAATGGCTTTTTGGCACTCATTTAGTGTAACTAATTTTTCTGAAAACACTGTGCATTAGTAAATGTGACAGAAAATGTGATTTCTTTAAATTAGTTTTAGGCAGACACTTTGCCAACTTATTTGGCACATGGTTTTTATTCAGAGAATAATATGTAGGGCAAACTTGAGTTGTGTACCGTGTTGAGATAAAATCACCATGTTTGGCTTCATGTAACTATGTCAAACCAGAGGGATAGAAGGATAGCATCTTCTGTGATCATCTCTTTGCTGAATTCACAGATCTTTTGTGTTTCAAAACATTTCATCTTGTTTAGCCTTAATTTGGCTCAAAAGTTATTTTTCTGTGCTATATCTTAATTTTTAAGTGAAATTTGAGTAAGAAGCAATCATAAGCCCTAAAAAAGTTAAACATTTGTGAAGAATATGGCACAAAAAGAATAATTCATCTACAAAAGATTTCCTTGCAATCCCTTGCATCAAACATCATCTCTATCAAGGCTGTCTTCCTCCTTTAGGAAATATCTCTCTTAAAATGTGTCAATTTTTATGTATTATATTTGTTTACTGTCAATTATTTATTCTCACTTAATTAAATGATTCTTTTAACTAAAAATAATTTGGATGTCTTGGGTTGAGATAGAATGTATCGTGTGTTGTTCCTTACTGTAAGTCAGACTCTGCTTATACCAGAGTTTGTGTTCAATCATTATTTGCCTGTTCAACTGAGTCTTCCACTGATTACAATTGTCAGTCATTCTGCAAATCTGAATAAATTTACTACAGATTTATTTACTACAGTTAAATAAATTTATCTGTTAAATTTACTATAAAAACCAAACTAAAAAGCACTAAAATCTTAAGTGTAGAACAACTTTCTCCATCTTAGTTTTAAAATAAGAGGAAACTTTTTTTTGGTCTGTTTGCCTTCGTAACATTGAGGATGTTTTCTTTTCGTCTTTAATTTTGCACAAGAATTGCACTGTTAGCCATGTACATGCATGCATGCTCAGTCACTTCAGCTCTGTCTGACTCTTTGCAACCCTGTAGACATTAGCCTACCAGGCTTTTCTGTCCATGAGATTTCCCAGGCAAGAATACTGGAGTGGATTGCCATGCCCTCAAGTGGATCTTCCTGACCCAGGGACTGAACCTGCATTTCCTGTGTCTCCTGCCTTGTAGGTGGATTCTTTACCACTGAGCCCCCAGGGAAGCCCAGAATGCATCATAATAATTTTCAAAAATAATGGATTTAAAAGCGTAAGCACTTTTCATTCATAGCAGAGTGAGGGGAAAACGAAGCTCATTAAGGTGAGAGCGAACTGTAGTCTGAGATGGGAGGCCAATGAGGAGCCCAGATAAACTGAATAAAGGTTGTCTGTTTCAAGGTGACTTGTTTTCTGGAATCCAAGATAACAGTGGCAATTTTAAATAGAAACAGAGATTCTGTCTTTAAGGGCACACCATAATGAACACCTAACTAGACATAGTTGCAAATAATTTAACATCTTATTTATCACAGCCCAGGACAGAGGTAGAATATTGACTACTTGAGAATTTGGTTTTGGTTAAAAAATCTATTTCTAGATAGATAGATTTTATTTTTTTTAATTTATTATTTTTATTATTTATTTATTTATTTTTAAATTTTACTTTATTTTACTTTACAATACTGTATTGGTTTTGCCATACATTGACATGAATCTGCCACGAGTGTACATGAGTTCCCAATCCCAACCCCACCCCTCCACCTCCCTCCCCATATCATCTCCCTGGGTCGTGTGGTGTTTGAAGGTGTTCTAGTTTCATTCTTTTGCATGTGGTTGACCAGTGTTCCCAGCACCACTTGTTAAAGAGATTGTCTTTGATCCATTGTATATTCTTGCCTCCTTTGTCGAAGATAGGGTGTCCATAGGTGTGTGGATTTGTCTCTGGGCTTTCTGTTTTGTTTCATTGGTCTGTATTTCTGTCTTTGTGCCAGTGCCATACCGTCTTGATGACTATGGCTTTGTAGTAGAGCCTGAGATCAGGCAGGTTGATTCCTCCAGTTCCATTCTTCTTTCTCAGGATTGCTTTGGCTATTCGAGGTTTTTTGTATCTCCATACAAGTTGTGACATTGTTTGTTCCAGCTTTGTGAAGAATGTCGCTGGTGGCTTGATAGGGATTGCATTGAATCTGTAGATTGCTTTGGGTAGTATATTCATTTTCACTGGGAAAGATTTTAGATATGGGGTTTTCCTTTGAATCTTCAAATATGTATTACTTTAACTTTCCTGTGATGTTTTCATAGGTCTTTGTTTTCTACTTCTGTTTTTTCATCTTGAATGGGCCCAAGTATTTACTGCTGCTAAGTCGCTTATTCTCTCCCACTGTTCTGCTTTCAGACCTAAATTCGGAAAGCCCCAATGTGATTCCTACCAGATATTTTTCTAAAGCAACTAGATAGAGCTGGGGTTGTGTTTGGCTCTTACAGTTCTGTCAATGGAGGACTGCAATTTTTCTTCAGAGAATGTAGCTAATCGAAATTTATGCTTCTCCTGGAGAGTTAGAATGGGTTTAGGGTCCAAACATCTCTAATGGTGAATAGTCTTACTGAACCTTTAGCAGCAAGAATCTTTCTCTTCTAGCCCTCTGCACTCTATCAATAAAATGCTCCCTATTGATCATTTGCCTTTTCCTACCACTACCAAATAGCACCCCTTGGTCTTTTTCTTTCTGTCTTTCTTCACCCCTCACCCTCACACCACATCCCTTATTCTAGCTTTATCTCTGTATTTATGACTCTATCTTATTTTTGTCATTATCTTTTATACTCCAAATCCCTAAGAGACTATCTTTCTGAGTTAGCCTTCGACAGCACTTTTATACAGACTCTCTGGGGTCACTAGTGATCCCACAGGTGACTGATTTAGTTTATACACCATGCCCTGATCTAGTTTGTTATAGCAAGGGGACAGGATAAAATGATACAGCGTATTGCAACATAAGTGAATAAAATCACATTCAACCTCTTTTTCTAAAGAAGGATGTTGGCACAACAAAAACTTAAGGGCTTTATATCCAGAAAAATCAGGATTATACTGCTCTTAAAAGACTTCCTTCTTGTTTGTGCCATTTCTCAAAGCATACTTAGATTGCTAAGGAAACTGTATGGTGCCATTCATCCCCATTTCTTGCTACTCTGTGGTACACTGGAGGCATATTTTCTAACTGGAGGTAAAAATTATTATGCCATGAGTATTGCCCCAAAATTAAAAGCATGACTCTTTCTGACTCACAGTATGATTCTAGGGTAGTTGTTATGGACTTTTGACTGTAGATTTAATTTGTTCTTGAATTCCAGAGAAGGTTAAGATATTAGGATGATTCAAATATTTCTTTTATTCATTAATGAAAAGAAACATTACTCTGGCCAGGAGGGTAGATTACACTGGTGGCTCAGAGGTTAAAGCGTCTGCCTCCAATGCGGGAGACCTGGGTTCGATCCCTGGGTCGGGAAGATCCCCTGGAGAAGGAAATGGCAATCCACTCCAGTATTCTTGCCTGGAGAATCCCATGGACGGAATAGCCTAGTAGGTTACAGTCCACGGGGTCGCAAAGAGTCGGACATGACTGAGTGACTTCACCTTCACCAAAAATGATGAAGGTAAAGTAAGCCAGACTTAGTATGGTAATTAAAGAGAAGGAAAGACAGTATATGATATTGCTTAGGTATAGAATCTGGGGGAAAAAAAAGATACAAATGAACTTATTTCCAAAATAGAAAGAGACTCAAAGCATGGAAAACCATCTTATGGTCACCCAAGGGAAAGGGAGATGGTGTTAGTCACTCAATCATGTCTGACTCTTTGGGACCGCATGTACTCTAGTCCACCAGATTCCTCTGTCCGTGGAATTCTCCAGGCAAGAATGCTAGAATGGGTAGCCATTCCCTTCTCCAGGGAATCTTCCCAACCCAGGGATCAAACCCGAGTCACCTGAGTTACAGGCAGATTCTTTACTGGCTGAGCCACCAGGGAAGTCAAATTAGGAGGTTGGGATTAACATGTAAAACCACTACAAAGAAAATAAATGATCAACCAGGACTCACTTACAGAACAGGGAGCTATATTTAATGTTTTGTAGTAACCTGTAAGGGAAGAGAATCTGAAAAAGTATGTATATATATATATATAATGGAATATGAAACTAACATAATCTTATAAATCAACTATGTTTCAATAAAAAACAAATAAAAAATATGTAGTCTTAAAATCTCCCCAGATGGAGTTACATAGGATTTCTTCATTATTATCTTACACTGCTTTTGGAAAATAATTTTAAAATTTTGTAAATATTTACAAATAGTGTAATCGATATGCTAGTTATTTCCTGAAAGTCTTTCTTAGTCTGCCATCAGATATACTCAGATGTATAGGTCAAAATTTATACTCAAATGTTTTAAGTACCAAACAGGGAACATAAACAAATGGAAAGGCAGAGTATAATATGATGGGAGTATTGGCGGTGGGGGGGGGGGGGGATCAAATATAATAGAAAAGATGTGCTATGTCTAAAATTGTCCAAATTAAAGTTAAAGTTTTCTAAAACATGATTGTATCACAGTGACTACATCTATGAACCACATTGGGGTTATGGACAACTGGATTGTAACATCTGCCCATTTATTTCTTTTCAAATAGTAAGAGAAGAAGAAATAACTAGATATTATTTATGTTACTACTAGTCAGGTAAGATGGGGAAGGCAATGGCACCCCACTCCAGTACTCTTGCCTGGAAAATCCCATGGATGAAGGAGCTGGAAGGCTGCAGTCCATGGGGTCACTGAGGGTCAGACACGACTGAGCGACTTCACTTTCACTTTTCACTTTCATGCATTGGAGAAGGAAATGGCAACCCACTCCAGTGTTCTTGCCTGGAGAATCCCAGGGATGGGGGAGCCTGGTGGCCTGCTATCTATGGGGTTGCACAGAGTCGGACATGACTGAAGCAACTTAGCAGCAGCAGCAGTCACAGTCAAGTAAGAGAACTTCCTTATCTCTAATGCAGGAAGGTCAGACCATATATGAGGACAAAATGTTGTAAATTACAAAGGTTAAGAAGTGAATTGAATAGGTGCCAAACTTGGAGGAGACCTGTGGAGATGGAGAATTCAGCTGTATATAAGTGGATTCTTCTGAACCTGAAGCCTTACTCTGAGATTCAATGAACTTCTTATCACTCAAGAACTTTGCTCAAAAATAATCTTAGCTAGGGCCCCTTGATTAGTCAATTTAATATTGCAGGTACCCTGGCTTTCATAATCCCTTTAAACTTGTTCTCCTTTTGCTTTTATCCATAATATAATATTATATAATAATAAGCAGTGGTGTGTATATGGGTATATATATAATAAATAATTATTGTCATTGCTTATGGTCCATTTTCCCTACTAGGATGTAAGTTACATTAGAACAGACATCTTTTTCATTTTATAATCTGATATGTCCTAATGTTCTGGAACAGATCTTGAAACATAATAGGCTCTCAGTAAATATTTGTTGAATGAATGAGGAGATAGAATTTGACATAGGTAGGGATAACTATAAATAAATTTACTGTTGAGTGATTTCATATTCTTGTAAAATAAGAGGAAGAGCCATTGGTTTAGCACTAAGAATTTTAGGGAGTTGCAGAGTCTTTAAGTAAAATAATGATATTAATAATACTTTAAGGACCTAAAAATATGAACAAGAAATCATCTGCTTTGCTCCATTGAAACGTAGCATCCTGAAACTGGACACTAATTTGCAATGGTAGACTTGGGTCTAAAAATTATTTTTCCTAGCAGGACTCTGCAGCCTGTGGCAAAGGAATCACATACTTAAATAGAACTAAAGTAGTAGATTTAGTGAATTGAAGTGGCCCAGGAACAAGGGACATTGATAATGAGACAGTGATCAAAGTCTTAACACCACATAGAAGCTAAAGAGGAAAGTAAAGCCATGGTGAGGTATTTAACCTGGAAGAAAATTAAGGCCTTATTAAATATTCAGAGATATCAGAGAGGGCCACACGCAGGCATACTTGGAAAAGGGTGTGAGAACTCTGTGGTTAGAATAGCTCCTGGGGAAAGAAAGTTCCACAAGAGCAGGTGTTTTTGTCAGTTTGGTTCATTGTTGTATACTCAGAAGTGCTTGGGACATGTGTGTGTGTGTGTGCGTGTGTGTTCTCAGTCACTGAGTCTTATCCAGTTCTTTGCAGCTCAATTTTGAGATGTATGTTAAAAGTACAAAATAAACTGATTGGGCTGGAAGAAGCACAAGCTAAAGTCAAGATTGCTGGGAGAAATACCAATAACCTCAGATAGGCAGATGACACCACCCTTATGGCAAAAAGTGAAGAGGAACTAAAGAACTTCTTGATGAAAGTGAAAGAGGAGAGTGAAAAAATTGGCTTAAAGCTCAGCATTCAGAAAACTTAAGATCATGGCATCCAGTCCCATCACTTCATGGCAAATAGATGGGGAAACAGTGGCTGACTTTATTTTTTGGGGCCCCAAAATCACTGCAGATGGTGATTGCCACCATAAAATTAAAAGATGCTTCCCCCTTGGAAGGAAAGTTATGACCAACCTACACAGCATATTGAAAAGCAGAAACATTACTTTGCCAACAAAGGTCAAGGCTATGGTTTTTCCAGTGGTCATGTATGGATGTGAGAGTTGGATTATAAAGAAAGCTGAGTGCCAAAGAATTGATGCTTTTGAACTGTGATGTTGGAGAAGAATCTTGAGAGTCCCTTGGACAGCAAGGAGATCCAACCAGTCCATCCAAAAGGAGATCAGTCCTGAGTGTTCATTGGAGGACTGATGTTGAAGCTGAAACTCCAATACTTGGACCACTGGCTGTAAAGAGTTGACTCATTTGAAAAGACCCTGGTGCTGGGAAAGTTTGAAGGCAGGAGGAGAAGGGGTCGAGAGAGGATGAGGTGGTTGGTTGGCATCACTGACTCAATGGACATGGGTTTGGGTAGACTCTGGGAGTTAGTTATGGACAGGGAGTCCTGGTGTGCTGTGGTTCATGGGGTTGCAAAGAGTCAGACACAACTGAGTAACTGAACTGAAAGTAGAAACTGTAAATCATTTGAAGCTTTGTTGCAGATATATGTAAAAAAAATCACTGGTTTATATTTGTTGTTGTTCAGTCAGTTCTGTCAGACACTTTATGACCCCATGGACTCCAGCATGCCAGGCTTTTCTGTCCATTACCAACTCCTGGAGCTTGCTCAAACTCAAATCCAGTGAGTTGGTGATGTGACCCAACCATCCTGTCCTCTGTGTCCCCTTCTCCTCCTGCCTTTGATCTTTCCCTGCATCAGGATCTTTTCTAATGAGTTGGCTCATCACATCAGGTGGCCAATATATACTGGCTTATATTAGGGTTTGGGAAAAGAAGCAAAGATAAGGAGAACTAACTTTTAATGTATACTATATATTTCAGCCATATGATTTATATGCAGAATAATTAAAGTCACCTAACAGTTGTGGAGAAGGTAACGGCAACCCACTCCAGTATTCTTGCCTAGAGAATCCCATGGATGGAGGAGCTTGGTGGGCTGCCATCTATGGGGTCGCACAGAGACAGAAATGACTGAAGCGACAGCAGCAACAACAGTTGTTGGAGGTATGTGCATACCTCCAACAGAGTTTCAGAAAGACTAAGGTCATACAGCTCTCAAGTGGCAGGGCTGGGATTTTGGAAATCAAATGCAAAGTATTCCAAAATCCATTTTCTTTCTGCATCCTGTGCTTCATGTGGGAGATGTGATGTGTGTGTGCTCAGTTGCTTCAGTTGTGTCTGACTCTGTGTGACCCTATGGACTGTGCCTGCTAGGCTCCTCTGTGCCTGGGATTCCCCAAGGCAAGAATACTGGAGTGTGTTGCCATGGCCTCCTCCAGGGATTCTTCATCACCCAGGGATCAAACCCACAGTGTGCCTGTGTCTTTGCAGTCGGATTCTTTACCACTGAGCCACCCAGAAAGCCCAGGGATGTGCTGACACATCCCTAAATTAAATTAGTAGAATTTAATCCTGTGCACCTGTTTTATGGAAACTTCTATGTAAGTGGAAGGACATCTGGTTAAATACAGGGTTCCCAGATTGTTCTAATGCACATAGCAGACTAAACTGACACGAAGTTTAATTAAAATATAAATTTTGACTTTAAATGAAAACAACTACAATATTTAATATTTATTGAGCGTTTGCTGTGTACAAGACACTGTGCTAAGAAATTTACATACGTATATATTACATTAATCATCACAACCAGTCTACCAAACCCTTCATATCCTGACTCCTGACTCTGTCTCCAACTCTTGATCAGCACATCTTATATCAGTGTTTTCCCCAGTGCGAACTGACAGATTGATCCTAGTCTGGCCTCAGAGGGTATACCCCAGATCTAAGAATTAAATGTGACAGAAGAACCTAAAAACATTCATTTTGAATAAGTTTCCCTAACAATTAAAAGCTTTTCTAACATGACAGAGTACATATCTTGCTGATTTAGTATTGTCTGTTTCATTAATCACTCCAAAGATTACTCATGGTTCTAACAATTAATTACACATTGGGATATGACATAAGTTGAATCAAAACATTGAGTGTTTAATAAATATGGAGTAGTAGATTTTCATTTTTCAAAATACTGAGCCAATCTCAGAATTGAAGATTATGTCCAGGGTACTCAACTCTCATAAAATGTAGACAGAGCTCATTTTTTTCCCCTATAGGTGACAACATCCAAATCTGATTTATTTAATCAGCTGAAGCATTATCATACTTAATCAAATTTAGAGCCCTAAGATCTGACTAGCACTTAGATCATGATGTAGTGAATTTGTGAGGGATCCCACAGAACACCAGAGTGTCCTAGCATACACCTGAGGATTACCATAGTGTGTTTACTAAGTGCAGGAGGAAATGAAGTATATGCCAGTCAGATGCTTATAACATTGATCTGATATAACAATTCAACTTATTCCTTTTTAACTTTAGACTAATTTAGATTATTAAATGTCCAAAACTATGGGTATAGAAAGTGTATATATATGTGTGTGTGTGTGTGTGTGTAAATATACTCAAAGACACATAATAACTTTTTATATATGTATGATATTTTGATGTGCTTTATTGAATATTTTTACTCAATATTGGATACTTGATGCACCCAAGATAAATGACATATGAACTACAGTGATGTTTATGTATGGGGTTGACCTTAATTAAAGCAGGCCTCAGAGTACAGTTTGAAGGGTACACAGTGGTATGTTCTTTTTTAAAATCCTGTTGGTCCTGCCTTAGTGCATAAAATTATTTCTCTTAAGGCCATGAAAGCCACTGATAAAAAACACATGTGTGTGTTCAGTTGCTCAGTTGTGCCCGACTCTGTGGCCCCGTGGACTTTAGCCTGTCAGGCTGCTCTATCCATGGAATTTTCCAGAATACTAGAATACTAGAGTAGGTTGGCATTTCCTACTCCAGAGGATCTTCCTGACCCAAGGATTGAACCTGCTGTTGTCTCTTGTGTCTCCTCATTAGCAGGCAGATTCTTTACCACTAGCGCCACCTGAGAAGCCCTCTACCTTTCCCCTGCCTACTACAAAAAAAATAATAAACACATGGAACCTATGAAAAATCTAGCACTGCCTTCACATTGGAGTTCAATTATTTTGTTGCTAACTTTCTAGTCACTACTATGTGGCTAAATAGGATCTTATTATAGGTCAAGACCCTACTTGACCTAATTTATAGAATTCAAAGAATTGCAATAGGTGATATAAATGAAGCAAAAGGGCATTATCTATCCATGTTTAGTACATGATACAGTATATATTTTTGTATATGTGTGTGTATATATGTATATTAGTAAATATTCTCCTAAAATCTGCTCTATTTTCCTGAAAATATCATTAAATAATTGCTTCATTCTCCCATGTTTGATTTTAATAAACTATTTTGCAGGATATAATTGTTAAATACTATTTGGATTAAATACATTTAAGTGATAGTTTTTCTCATAAAGAAGTGGCTGGATTGTGTTCTCTATCATTGGTAAATATTCTGATGAGCCAACACCTGGGGAAGGCTTATAGTAAATGCCTTATTTGAATATTTTAGTTTTGTGGATGGATTTGAGTCATCAGTATAGGAGTGGGTCCTTGCTGTTTCACTTTTGTCCACTGTCCCAGTTTTCTCTTGCTGCAATAATCACTGCATGACAAATCCAAAATTCTTGAATCTTCATGTCAGCTGTTCATCTCTTCTGGTCTTAGCTGGACTCATTATATTTCTGTAGTTATCTTTGCTGATTACTGATTTGGCCTGGACACTGATATATTGGAAGGTTGATTGGCTGTTGGCTGGTTCAGGATAGTGTCAGTTATTTGTGTCTCAAATCCTTCCAATAGGTTTCAGTATATACTTAGAGGCAGATGTATAAGAGCAGACACACCCTATTATGCATAAAAATAAATGTATATTCTTATCAAGCTTTTGCTTATATGATGATTAATAACCTCCCTTTGACAATAAGAAGTCACACAGTTGTTGATCTCAAGAGTCAGACTGAGAGGTACTACAGTACTAGATGACAAGGGGCATAGATATGGAGTAGGAGGCAAAAATTGAGATCATAAATGATCATTTGTGTGTGATCGTTACTAATCAATGGACTAATTGATCATTCTATTGACCTAGAACCATAAGATCATATTCTGACTACGAGGTAATATTAGATTCCTTCTTCTTTTTATAAACTATACTCTCTATTGCACCATTCTCTCCCAGCATGTCCATCTATCTGTGTAGTTGCCCTTCTGTGTATTTTATAGAAACTTTCTGTATCATACTTCCAAGTTTTGTTACTTCCTTTGTTAAAGGGAATACCAAAATAATTGATTTGAGTAATAACTGTTTTGGTTTAAAATGATTGCTAGTCTTGAATCATTCCATAAATATTTACTGAGCATTTTCAATTTTCCAAGTCCTATTTTAGATTCTAGGAATACTGGTGAACAAGATAGACATGTTCCTTTAGCTTATTAATTTATATTCTGGTTCCCTGGTGGCTCAGGTGGTAAAGAATCTGTCTGCAATGCAAGAGACCCAGGTTTGATCCCTGGGTTGGGAAGATCCTCTAGAGAAGGGAATGGCTACCCACTCCATTATTCTTGCCTGGAGCATTCAATGGACAGAGGAGCCTGGTGGACTTCAGTCCATGGGGTCACAAAGAGTCAGACATGACTGAATGACTAACACTTTCACTTTCAGGGAAATAGTAACTAAGACACCAGAAAACACATTAAGATATTTTCTGAGCATGATACAGTATATGAGAAAAAGAAGACAGAATTGTGTTTATCAAGAATAACTTAAGAGTGGTGGGAACATGAGGTAGGGTAGTTAGAAAAGGCTTCCCCAAAGATACATATTTTGAACTGAGACACCCAGAGTGAGGTCTAAATCATGTTATGCATTGATCTGGGGAAGGAGTATTCTAAGTGGAGGAAGTAAAAGGTGCTGAAGGCACTTTGGAAACAAACTTGATTGGAATATCAGTAAGCAGATCATCATTTCTCAGCAATCCACTGAGGAATGATAAATGAGTACAAGATGGGAAGAGGTCAGATGGTAGCATTTTTATAGAGTGTATTGAAAATCAAAGGGAAACTACTTGAGAATTTCAGGCAGGAGAGTGATGTGCTCTGATTTTTGAGCAGTAAATATTATTGGGTCAGTTCAATGAAGATACTTCTGCCACTTCCTAGTCCAGAACCTACATCTGTCAGTGGAAGATGACCATAAAGATCTAGCCCATACACGTCAACTCTGTTGATACAGTGGTTTTCCAGTCCCTGATAGTTTAAAATTTAGATTTTTTTAGATAACACCTTAATTTGTCTGAACAGTTATCACTATCTTATTTACTATTCACAATTTAATTATTTTCTTCAAATCTGTTCCTCATCAGAAAACCCTAAGGAGTTTGTATTTCACTCATCACCTGCTGCTGCTGCTGCTGCTGCTAAGTCGCTTCAGTCGTGTCCAACTCTGTGCAATCCCATAGATGGCAGCCCACCAGGCTCCCCCATCCCCGGGATTCTCCAGGCAAGAACACCTGAGTGGGTTGCCATGTCCTCCAATGCATGAAAGTGAAAAGTGAAAGTGAAGTCGCTCAGTCGTGTCCAACTCTTTGCGACCCCATGGACTGCAGCCTACCAGGCTCCTCCGTCCATGGGACATTCCAGGCAAGAGTACTGGAGTGAGGTGCCAGTGCCTTCTCCAACTCATCACCTAGGGAGTAGAAATTGTTTATGTAGACCATAAGAAAGTAGAAATAAATGAGAAAGTTCTCTAATTGGTGTTTAATCAGTTTGCTGCCCCATATGGTGAGGTTCTTTGTGTGGCTCTGCTGGCTGTATTCTGTATAGAGCCCATGAATGCCCTTGCAAAATTTGCTGCTGCTGGAAAATCTAGGAGGCTTTCCCTTTCTTCAACTATTAATACTTATCCTTCAGCAATAGGTCTGTTCTTCCTCTTCTATGAACCATTGACTCCAGTGAATGATTTCTTGGTGGTCAAGGTGGGAGAGTAGGGACAAATGAGGAAGGGGAATGGATGATGGGAAGCTGGTGAGGGTGGAGGGTGGCTGGAAAAACTGTTTTCATCCATGGTCTACTGTGACTCACTGAAAACTAAGACTTAACAGAAAACCAGCTGGGGCTCTACAAGAAATTGAGGGTAACCTTTGTCCTTTCCAAATTAGCTTTAATGTTTTGCCTTCACTCTATGCTTGTCTCCAGGAGAAGGCAATGGCAACCCACTCCAGTACTCTTGCCTGAAGAATCCCATGGACAGAGGAGTAAATGAGAAAGTTCTCTAATTGGTGTTTAATCAGTTTGCTGCCCCATATGGTGAGGTCCTCTGTGTGCTCTGCTGGCTGTATTCTGTATAGAGCCCATGATATAGAGCCCATGGAAGGCTGCAGTCCATGGGGTCGCTAAAAGTTGGACGTGAAAGAGCGACTTCACTTTCACTTTTCACTTTCATGCATTGGACAAGGCAATGGCAACCCACTCCAGTGTTCTTGCCTGGAGAATCCCAGGGAGGGGGAGCCTGTTGGGCTGCTGTCTCTGGGGTCGCACAGAGTTGGACACGACTGAAGCGACTTAGCAGCAGCATGCTTGTCTCCAAGGAGCAAATGTCTTTTAATTTCATGGCTGCAGTCACCATCTGCAGTGATTTTGGAGCCCAAGAAAATAAAATATGTCACTGTTTCCATTGTTTCCCCATTTGCCATGAAGTGATGGGACCAGATGCCATGATCTTAGTTTTTTGAATGTTGAGTTTTAAGCCAGCTTTTTCACTCTCCTCTTTCACTTTGGTCAAGAGGTTCTTTAGTACCTCTTCACTTTCTGCCATAAGAGTGGTGTCATATGCCTATCTGAGGTTATTTATATTTCTCTTGGTCGTCTTGATTCCAGCTTGTGCCTCATCCAGCCTGGCATTTCACATGATGTACTCTGCGTATAAGTTAAATATGTTAAATGACAGCATACAGCCTTGACATACTCCTTTCCCAATTTGGATCCAGTCGGTTGTTCCATGTCTGGTTCTAACTGTTACTTCTTGACCTGGATACAGATTTGTCAGTAAGTGGATAAGGTCATCCTGTATTCCCATCTTTTTAAGAATTTTCCATAGTTTGTTGTAATCTACACAGTCAAAGGCTTGGGCATAATCAGTAAAGCAGAAGTAGATGGTTTTATTTGGAATTCTCTTGCTTTTTCTATGACCCTATGGTTGTTGGCAATTTGATCTCTGGTTCCTCTGCCTTTTCTAAATCTAGCTTGAACATCTGGAAGTTCACAGTACATGTACTGTTGAAGCCTGGCTTACAGAATTTTGAGCATTACTTTGCTAGTGTGTGATATGAGTGCAATTGTGTGGCAGTTGAACATTGTTTGATTTTGCCCTTCTTTGGGATTGAAATGAAAACTGATCTTTTCCAGTCCTGTGGCCACTGCTGAGTTTTCCAAATTTGCCAGTATATTGAGTGCAGCACTTTGCTCCTTGGAAGAAAAGCTATGACCAACCTTGATGGATATTAAAAAGCAGAGATGTTACTCTGCCAACAAAGGTCTGTATAGTCAGAGCTATGGTTTTTCCTGTAGTCATGTATGGATGTGAGAGTTGGACTAGAAAGAAAGGTGAGCACTAAAAAACTGATGTTTTTGAACTGTGATGTTGGAGAAGACTCTTGAGAGTCCCTTGGACTTCTAGGAGATCCAACCAGTCCATCTTAAAGGAAACCAGTCCTGAATTTTCATTGGAGGGACTGATGCTAAAGCTGAAACTCCAATGCTTTGGCCACCTGATGTGAAGAACTGACTCATTTGAGGAGACCCTGATGCTGGAAAAATTGAAGGCAGGAGGAGAAGGGGGCAACAGAGGATGAGATGGTTGGATGGCATCACCAACTCGATGGACATGAGTTTGAGCAAGCTCCTGGAGTTAGTGTTAGATAGAGAAGCCTGCATATTGCAGTCCATGGGGTCACAAAGAGTCAGACACAACTGAGCTACTGAACTGAACTGATGCTTGTCTCCTGTGTTTCAGCAGCTTACCCTATGCTCAGTGATCTACAGTTGCAAACTAGCCCTTGTTCCTATGTTTGGAACCATCCCCTAACACAATTCAAGGAAAATTCTCTGGTGGTTGGGGAATATCTTCAAGGGAAGATTCATGTGGAAACCAGATCTCCCAATGAAAATAGCAGTACATCAAGAAAGACTGTAAGTGCCAGTGATATGACCTTCCCTCAGGGAAATTGCCAGAATTCTAATGATCCAAAAAGAAGACTTCTCCTCCTAGAAAACTGTTCTGTCCAAATTCTTTTAAGCAGCTTCTCTTGTAGGTAGGAGAGGACCAGAACATCCCCTGCCCCCTGCCCCTTCCTTGGCTTCATCAACTGCACTGTCTTACCCTAGACAGTACCTAAATTCAGTTTAGCCATTTGCATTATTTTTTCTTTGAAAATTAGGATTATTATTTCCACAAGAAAAGAATACTGGCATCAAGTTATTGCCACATAAATACTCCATGAGCTGTTTCATTACGTGCGATTTTTAAAGAACATCTTTTCATCCTGTGTGGAGTAAAGCATACACGATAACATGGGTGGGTATGGTGAACCACATGTGGAGGCAAGGAGAAGAGGGTTAGGAAGCTGCTGTGGGAAATTAGGTAAGAAAATGGAGTAACCAAAATTATCCTGTATTTTCTCTCATAGATTGCCTAGCAGAGAAATAAGTAGGTTTTACACTCAGATCATTTTATCTTTGCTGGCCTATCACTTTTGAGGGAACATCTGACTTTTATCTAAACTTTAGGTATACCCTAAGGAAGAACAAGCAACCCTGTGCTAGAAAAAGTTATAGCATTTTAGAGGTATCTGGAGCATTAGCTTTATTGCAAAGTTATATGATCTAGTAAAAGCATTAACATGAAATGATCTGAAGCAAAGCATTTCTCTACAGTCCTTTGAAATTTCTGACTAGGTGTTTAATGATTAGATTTTATTATTGGATTACATAGGATATAAAGTCTGAAAAAAGTACGTGAATCTAGAATCTGAGATATAAATATGTAAGCAGTCACTAATTAGCAGCTCTAAATAGATTGATTTAACAAACTTTAATACTTTTAGAAAAGTCTTTCTCAATTTGATTATGAAAGGATAAATTATGTGGATATTTTTATTTGAAAATCTCAGTTAATTTTTCATTGCTAAAGAAAATATACCAAGACAAATGGATGATCATATCATATCTATTTTAATAACCTTAAAAGATAGGTAATTTAATTCTAGGATATAAAGTTGGAAATAATAATATAGAGATGCTTTACCTTTATAAAATGGGTAGAAAATGTAGTTATTATTTTTACTTGAATGATGCATTATGTCAGTACCCTAACAGTTTTGGCATGAAATTTGTTAATAAAATTTTTTGTATACATGTCCAGTGAGCAGTGAAGAGAGATGATATGGGGAGGAGGGTGAGGAGGGTGGGAGGGGGGTTCAGGATTGGGAACTCATGTACACCCGTGGCGGATTCATGTTGATGTATGGCAAAACAATACAGTATTGTAAAGTACAATTTTAAAAAAAATTTAGAAAAAAAAGAAAAAACAAAATGCCATAAGAAGCCAAACTTAAATAAAATATAAACGCAGAAAAAAAAAAAAGTCAAATCGCACTGCAGTGAATATTGATCTTCACACACAAATATACATACACATACACTTCACTCACATATACACACGCAAACACCCTAAAAGCCCTGTCAAGGCCCCTTACGAACAGAGCACTATTGATCTGTTCTATACATTTTCATAAAACATATAATTCAGTTTGACAAATTCTCTCCATTCTCTGTAAAAATACCTGATAGTTTCAAATAGCGACAGGGAATAGTGGTGCTGATTGATATGATTGATTATATTAATAGCCGAGCTAAAGACATTAGTATTCCAGAAATCTGCTGTGGTTAAAGTAGGGCTGGGGTTCCTAGTCCTTTATCCACCTGACCTCCAGATTAGCACCTTTTGGGAGACTCAGTCCCCAAAACTGTACCTTTGCTGCAGGGCATAGGTGATGATGATGATGATACAGGGGTGGCAATCAGCTATGAATTCAATTTGATGGTTGGATTAGCTTGTCTATGTGCTTGCTGTACCTTCACCATAGTTAAGCACCACTACACCCTCCCTCCCAAAAGTCTGCGAAAAATATGGACAAGAGTGCACTATATTTGGCTTAGGAAGATAATATATCTTGGTGTTGTCATATCAATTTGTAGAAAAAATATATCTAGAATCTTGGAATTCAAAATGTGGTCTATAGGTAAAGCAATTATCCTTCAATAAAAAATGAATTTAAAAAAATATAGTCTATAGAAAGGCAGCCTCAGAGTGACCCGAGAGCTTCTGAGAAACATAAAATTTCAGGCCCTGTTTAAGCAACCTGAATTAGAATCTGCATTTTAATAAGCTCTTTAGATGATTTTACAGTTTGTTAAGGTTTTTTAATCTCTACAACAGCTGTTGTTAACATGGTTAAACACTAGAATCTCAAAAACAAAACCCAAGGCCCTTCTACAAATCAATTAAATCAGAATGTGGGGGCTGTACTCCAAGCACTGGCATTAAATGTTTCCCAGGCAATTTGAAGGTCTCCAGGACTATGAGTCACTACAAGGCTTAACGCCCAGAAGTTTCAACCTGGAAGGAATTGATTGCAGATACTTTTTATGCTGGATTCATCATCTTTCCCCACACTTAAATGCAGAAACAGAAACAAAAGTCCAATAGGATAATTATACTGAACTTGAGTCTCCTGCCTGAAAGAGTGGCTGGCTCAGTCACTCATCTTTTTAAAGTTGTCAGAACTGAGAACCAAAAGTTAGGGATATGTTAGATTCTGCTCTTTGGATCCAGTGATTTCAGAATGACATGATATGTGACATGTGTTTCTGAGGCTGTACTCTGGGCAAAGATGAAATGATACAGAAAGAATCTATGAGGCATAGAAATGCAGCAATAATTTTAGAAATTTAAAGTTACTTTTGTAATCACTATTTAGAGTTGCAAGCACCTCTTAAATATATATATATAGATAGATAGATAGATATAAATATATTAGATATAAAATATCTAATTGTCTTGCTAAACTCTAAGCCTTGGAATATATTCTCTTGGATTTATCTAAACAGTCCTTTTGCTTTGCTGTACACAAAACGGTAGAGTTTCATTCCTGATCTAGGCAATCCCCTTCAGAAAATGGAGAATGGAAAACTAAACTTGCCAGTGCATCTTGTTTATTTCTTCTTATCAACTTGCATGCATGCAATGTATCAAACCTATCATGACTTTTAGAGGGTAGGACAGACTCTTGCCTGGAAAATCCCATGGACGGAGGAGCCATGGGATCGCTAAGAGTCCAATATGACCGAGCAACTTCACTTTGACTTTTCACTTTCTGCATTGGAGAAGGAAATGGCAACTCACTCCAGTATTCTTGCCTGGAGAATCCCAGGGACGGGGGAGCCTGGTGGGCTGCCATATATGGGGTTGCACAGAGTCAGACATGACTGAAGTGACTTAGCAGCAGCAGCAGCAGCAGACTCACTTTCAGACTCAATTTTCTGCTAGAAGTTCTAAAATGAGTCTTCATTTTCTTTTTGTTACTTCACTTTGTTAGTCTATATAAAGATGCTTTGTCAAACTGGTGGTTGGCTTGCTGTTGTATTCCAATTTCTTTAGAAGACCTTTGCACAGGTAGTTTGAAACCTAGGCTGTTGGGAAGCAGCTTCAAAATAATGACACATATAGAAAGGATGAATTGATACTTTTCAAGAAGGTTTCATGGATATGACAAAAAAAAGAAAAAAGCTTTTAGGATGAAAAGTGTTTTGAATCAATTGATTAGATAAAAATTTTATGCCATAGGATTATGGGAAGATGACAGGTTAGGAAGCTTTTCCTGTAAAATTGGGAATTTTTTTTTAACTTCTGGGGAAAAACAGTTTCATTTTATTGTGGCTGAGTTTCATGCTGTAGCCCTTCTCAAGGAAGTAATCATAGAATGTGCACATACTTTGGATCAGGGCAAAATAACTGTTTTTGAGTTTTCAAATTTTGCTTAAGACCAGTGAATCTCCTTGAAAGAAAAATCATTGCTATCCAAGGACTAAAAGCATTCCTAGAGAGTATAGATTGGGAAATTCATTCTCAGTTCAGTTCAGTCACTCAGTTGTGTCCGACTCTTTGCGACTCCATGAATCACAGCACGCCAGGCCTCCCTGTCCATCACCAACTCCCGGAGTTCACTCAACTCATGTCCATCGAGTCGGTGATGCCATCAGCCATCTCATCCTCAGTCGTCCCCTTCTCCTTCTGCCCCCAATCCCTCTCAGCATCAGGGTCTTCTCCAGTGAGTCAACCCTTCACATGAGGTGGCCAAAGTACTGGAGTTTCAGTGTTAGCATTATTCCTTCCAATGACACCCAGGGCTGATCTCCTTCAGAATGGACTGGTTGGATCTCCTTGCAGTCCAAGGGACTCGCAAGAGTCTTCTCCAACACCACAGTTCAAAAGCATCAATTCTTCGGTGCTCAGCCTTCTTCACAGTCCAACTGTCATATCCATACATGACCACAGGAAAAACCATAGCCTTGACTAGACAGACCTTAGTCGGCAAAGTAATGTCCCTACTTTTGAATAGTATCTAGGTTGGTCATAACTTTTCTTCCAAGGAGTAAGTGTCTTTTAATTTCATGGCTGCAGTCACCATTTGCAGTGATTTTGGAGCCCAAAAAACTCATTCTAAACCATTGTAAATAAAAAAAAATTTATTTTTGGAATACTGTTGGAAAGAGAAAAACAAAAAACCAAAACATTATTTTGGTCCACAATATGCTATTGCCCCCTTGCCATTAAAATTGTGTAGAAAGAAGCTTAAAGACTTGCAAAGTGCCTCATTGCTAATACCATTACTTCTTGTGATTCTAAAATTGATTTTCTGGCTTTGTATCTATGAGGGACTGGGATTTTTAGAAACTATATTTCAAAAGCTGATGAATATGGGGATGATAAATTAGCCTTCATTCCACAGTGCCCTCTAAGTGACTCTTTAAAAGAATGTTGTTATTTTGAAGTTATCTTTATTTTAATTTTATTTTGCTTTCCACAGCTTTCTGGAAATTACATTCCTTTCCTTATCAGTTATCAAGCCTTATACATTCTTTTTGTTCTTTTCAGGTATGGGTGCTATTTTTAGTTCATGGAGCTGGAAAATGAGACAGATGAAAACCTTGTGCTAGCCTACACCCAAAGATAAGACAGGCAGTGGTATTAATTTTAGGTGTGGCTACAAATTATTGATTAGGAAGGATGTTCTAAAAATATGAATGAGGAGAGGCATAAATGATTTCCACACAAAAAAGTCTAGCATAGAGAAGATAAAAAGTGGTAATATCTCAGCTTTTATTTTTCCATCCCCAGGGTAGAACATCATATTGATACTATGTTAGCAAAGCAAGTTTTCATAGAGGGTCACAATGCAACCATGTGTCTTTTCTCCATAGGTTCCTCTATTTATTGAAGGTGATCTCACGCAGCCCCCTCAGGTATCCATACTCTTAAATTCTTTCCATTCTCTCTGATGGTATCTACTATCAAAAAAAGGTGTGGTGCTGCTCTCCTCAGAGGTACTTGTCTTTCAATAGGAGATGAATGCAACTAAGAATATAGAGACATAGGGATATGCTGATTGCATTTGTTGCTGTCTTTTTTTAAAATTAATTGATTTAGTTTAATTGGAGGCTAGTTGCTTTGCAATATTGTGGTGGGTTTTGCCATACTTTGACATGAATCAGCCACAGGTGTACATGTGTCTCCTGGTCCTGAGGCCCTCTCCCATCTCCTGCCCCATCCCATCCCTCAGGGTTGTCCTAGTGCACCAGCTTTGAGTGCCCTGCTTCATACATCAAACTTGGACTGGCCATCTGTTTCATATAAGGTGACATACATGTTCAATGCTATTCTCAAAAATCATCCCACCCTCACCTTCTCCCACAGAGTCCAAAAGTCTGTTCTTTACATCTGTGTCTCTTTTGCTGTCTTGTATATAGGGTCATTGTTCCCATCTTTCTAAATTCTATATATATGTGTGTGTTAATATACTACATTGGTATTTTTCTTTCTGACTTACTTCACTCTGTATAATAGGCTTCAGTTTTATCAACCTTATTAGAACTGACTCAAATGCTTTCTTTTTTATAGCTGAGTAATATTCCATTGTGTATATGTGCCACAACTTTCCTATCCATTTGTCTGCCATTGGACATTTAGGTTGCTTCTTTTACAAATAACAAAATATGTATATTTTGATGTGTACATTCACAATCAACTTTTTGTATTAATATAAATTTTCACGTCTCTTGTGTAAATACTTAGGAATGGAATTCTCCTTTACTTTACACAGTAAATTAGTGGTATGATTTTGATGTATACTCCTTTGTGAATGTATCTCAAGTGTGTTAAAATAAAAAAGCCATTACTCCTGCCTATACTGATAAAATTGTGGTTCTGGATTTGCAAAGAGGATAATCCTAGGATGAAATCTACTTGGTCAAGGGATATTGTCCTTTCATATATACTTCAGTATTCTATTTGTCAATTTACATTTTAGAATAACTTGAGATAATTCACATATTTTAAAATTTACCCTTTAAAAGTATGAAATTCACAGGGTTGTTTTGTATTTTAATGGACTTTTGCATCAGTCCAGTTATCTAATTTTAGAACATTCTCAACACTCCCCAAATGAAGCACTCATTTTCTGCCTAACTATCACTTCACGTTTCCCTCTTTCCCCAGTTACTGGTAAACATTAATTCACCTTCCACCTCTAAGTATTTTCTATTCTGGACATTTCATATAAATATTGATAGATTCATACAACATGTGGTACTTTTTGCAAGTGATTCTCACACTTAATATATTTTCAAGGTTCATCTTTGCTGTAATATATATTAGTAATTCACTCCTTTTTATTACCAAATAATAAGTATGTATTGTATTTTGTTTATGCATTTATCAGTTGAGCATTCTTGGTTTTTTTTCTTGCACCTTTTGACTATTATGAATAATCCTGTTATGAACTTTAGTGTATAACTTTTTGTGCAGATATACACTTTAGTTTCTTTTAAGTATATAACTAGGAGTATAATTGCTGGATCATATGGTTACTTTTAATATTCAGATGAAAGTGCCAGAATGTTTTCCAAAGTTCTCCAAATTTTCAAAGGCATTTCCAAATGCCTTTCCAAGTTCAGTTCAGTTCAGTCGCTCAGTCGTGTCCGACTCTTTGCGACCCCATGAATCGCAGTACGCCAGACCTCCCTGTCCATCACCAACTCCCGGAGTTCACTCAGACTCACGTCCGTTGAGTCCATGATGCCATCCAGCCATCTCATCCTTGGTCGTCCCTTTCTCCTCCTGCCCCCAATCCCTCCCAGCATCAGGGTCTTTTCCAGTGAGTCAGCTCTTCGCATAAGGTGGCCAAGTACTGGAGCTTCAGTTTTAGCATCATTCCTTCCAAAGAAATCCCAGGGTTGATCTTCTTCAGAATGGACTGGTTGGATCTCCTTGCAGTCCAAGGGACTCTCAGGAGTCTTCTCCAACACCACAGTTCAAAAGCATCAATTCTTCAGTGCTCAGCCTTCTTCACAGTCTAACTCTCACATCCATACATGACCACAGGAAAAACCATAGCCTTGACTAGATGGACCTTAGTCGGCAAAGTAATGTCTCTGCTTTTGAATATACTATCTAGGTTGGTCATAACTTTTCTTCCAAGGAGTAAGCGTCTTTTAATTTCATGGCTGCAGTCACCATCTGCAGTGATTTTGGAGCCCAGAAAAATAAAGTCTGACACTGTTTCTACTGTTTCCCCATCTATTTCCCATGAAGTGATGGGGCCAGATGCCATGATCTTCGTTTTCTGAATGTTGAGCTTCAAGCCAACTTTTCTCACCCTCCTCTTTCACTTTCAACAAGAGGCTTTTTAGCTCCTCCTCACTTTCTGCCATAAGGGTGGTGTCATCTGCATATCTGAGGTTATTGATATTTCTCCCAGCAATCTTGATTCCAGCTTGTGTGTCTTCCAGTCCAGCATTTCTCATGATGTACTCTGCATAACACCCTCCTCTTTCACTTTCAACAAGAGGCTTTTTAGCTCCTCTTCACTTTCTGCCATAAGGGTGGTGTCATCTGCATATCTGAGGTTATTGATATTTCTCCCAGCAATCTTGATTCCAGCTTGTGTTTCTTCCAGTCCAGCGTTTCTCATGATGTGCTCTGCATATAAGTTAAATAAGGCTGTACTATTTCATATTTCCACTTGCAAAGAATGAGGGTGCAAAGTGTTTACACATTCTCAATATTTATTACTGTCTGCCATTATTATTTTAGACATCCTTGTAGATGGGGATGATATGTCATTGTGAGTTTGATTTACATTTCTCTAAAGACGACTAATGATTCTGAGCATCTTTTCACAAAATTACTAACTGTTTGTGTATCATCTGTGAAGAAATACTTTCTTAAATCATTTTCTCCATTTTAGAATTGAAATACTGTCTCTTAATTATAGATTTGTGAAGCTTCATTATATATTCAGAATATGTCTATATTAGATATATGATTTTAAAATATTTTCTCCTGTTCTCGTTTTATTCTCTATTTCATTTATTTCCACTCTAAACTTTATTTCCCTCCTTCTACTTGCTTTGAATTTAGTCTGCTCTTCCTTTTCTTATTTCTTTAGGTGGAAGGCTGGGTAATTGCTTTGAGATTATTCTCCTTTAATATAAGCATTTAAAGCTATAGATTTTACTTTCACTCTTGGTTAGTGTCTATGATGTGTGTCTTCCATATGTTTTGATATGTTGATTTGTTTTCACCCATCTCAAAGCATCAAGTGGTGCTAGTAGTAAAGCACCCCCCTGCCAATGCAGGGGATGCAAGAGACGCAGGTTCAGTCCCTGGGTCGGGAGGATCCCCTGGAGGAGGGCATGACAGCCCACCACAGTATTCTTGCCTGGGGACTCCCATGGACAGAGGAGCCTGGTGGCTACAGTCCTTAGGTTACAAAGAGTCGGACATGGCTGAAGTGACTCAGCATGCATGCATACACATTCACCATATGTTTGGATCATGTTTATTTATCCTGCCAATCTCTTCTTTTGATTGGAGAATTTAAAATATCTATTTATTCTTAATGTAATTACTAATAATGTAGGTTTTATGTCTACCAGGTTGGTCTTTATTTTCTAAATGTTTTTTATCTTTTTTTCCATTTTACTCCATTATTGCTTTTTGTGTGTATCATATATTCATTCTATAATGCGCCATTGAATTCACATGTTTCTTTTCATTTCTTTCTTTGTATATATTTGTTTCAAGTTTCTGAGTGGTTAGACTTGGAATTTAAATTAACATCTTAACTCAAGATAATCTGCTGCTGCTAAGTCACTTCAGTCGTATCTGACTCTGTGCGACCCCACAGACGGCAGCCAACCAGGCTCCCCTGTCCCTGGGATCCTCCAGGCAAGAACACTGGAGTGGGTTTCCATTTCCTTCTCCCAAGATAATCTAATTTGAGTTTATACCAGCTAAATTTCTGAATTATACAGAAACTTAGCTCCGTTCTCTCTCTTCTTCTTTGGCTAGTAATGTCATACAAATTATATCCATAGATGTTATAAGTCATTCAACACAGATTTTAAAGTTATTTAGTTGTATTTTAAATCAAAGGAAGAAGTGGGTTATCAACAAAATGCATATGTATTTTCTTTTATATTTGTTTATGGAGTTAACTTTAATGATGTTCTTCATTCTTTATGTAGATTCTAGTTACTGTCTAGTGTTATTTCATTTTAACTTGAAGAACTTCCTTCAGAATTTCTTGTAGGACAATTCTGCTATTTTCAGATTTTCTAGGTTTTTGTTTTGTTGTTGTTGTTTCAATTCAGTTATATATTTCACTCATTTTTTAAGTATAGTTTTAATGGAATAAAGATGTATGGTTGACATTCTTTTTCCTTCAGCCCTTAGAGTATGCCATCCCACAGTTGTCAAATATTGGTTGACCATGCATGTGTGAGTTTATTTCTTATCTCTTGATTCTGTTCCATTGGTTGGTGTGTCTAATTTTTATGCTGGTACCATACTATTTTGATTACATAGCTTTGTAATATAGTTAGTAGTCAGAAAGTATGGTGCTTTGTTCTTTCTCAAGATTGCTTGAGTGGTCCCGATCTTTTGTGGTACCATACAGATTTTAGTATTGTTTGCTCTGATTTTGTGAAAAACTGCCATTGGAATTTTGATGGGCATTGCATTGTATCTTTAGATGCCTTTGAGTAATATGTGTGTTTTAACAATATTAAGTCTTCCAGTCTGAACATGGGATATCTTTCCTTTTGTGTCTTCTTCCCCTTTGTGAATTTCTTCCCTCAGTGTTTTACAGTTTTCAGTATTGAGTTGTTTTACCACCTTGGAAGGAATGATGCTAAAGCTGAAACTCCAGTACTTTGGCCACCTCATGCGAAGAGTTGACTCATTGGAAAAGGCCCTGATACTGGGAGGTATTGAAGGCAGGAGAAGGGGACGACAGAGGATGAGATGGCTGGATGGCATCACTGACTCGACGGATGTGAGTCTGAGTGAACTCCGGGAGTTGGTGATGGACAGGGAGGCCTGGCATGCTGCAATTCATGGGGTCGCAAGGAGTCGGACATGACTGAGCGACTGAACTGAACTGAACCACCTTGGTTAAATTTATTCCTAAGAATTTTATTGTTTTTGATACTATTGTAAGTGGAATTTTTTAAAAAACTTTTTTTCATGTGGTTCACTGTTAGTGTATAGCAATGCTACTGATCTCTGTATATTGATTCTGTATCCTGCAACTTTATTAAATTCATTGATTAGCTATAACCATTTTTGGTGGAGTCTTCAGAATTTTTCTGTATAGGATCATGCCATCTGCTGACAGACACAATTTTATTTCTTCTTTTTCAAACTGGATGCCTTTCGTTTCTCATTCTTAATTGCCCTGGCTAAGGCTTCCAGTACTATATTGAAGTGATGAGACTAGTCATTCTTGTCTTATTTATAATCTTAAAGGAAAAGTTTTCACCCTTTCAGTATTCAACATGATGTTGGCTGTTGATTTGTTATTTATTATGTTGAGGTATGTTCTTCTACATCCACTTTGTTGAGAATTTTTAATCATGAAAGGATGTTGAAAAATTTTTTTAAAGTTTAATTTTGACTTGATAGCATTTACCATGGCAAGAAAATATGTTTTGATATAAATAGTAATTTGAAAACTTAAAATACAAGTAAGTAATAACTTGAATTTTTAACATAGAAAAGATTTATATTTTAAGATCCAAATTTAATCTATAAATTCTCTTTATATCTTTTATTTCTCTAATTTAAATTTAGATACTATTAAACGCTACTTTAAGAAGACTCGTAAAGCTGCTTAGAATTTATTTTGATTAGAAATGTTCATATTATTCATAAAATTTAAAGGCAACTGATTTAATTTTAACAAGCATTGTCACTATCTCATTCCATAATGGAAAAAAAAAATCTGTTGTCCTTGGTTTGAAAGTAAAGTACAAGTGAATATAGTTCTTCTATTGCTTTAATTTTAATTTGATTGGAGCATAAATATAGTTTTAAATAGAAAATAATACTACTGATAATTCATGGCAAATAGATGGGGAGACAGTGGAAACAGTGGCTGACTTTATTTTTCTGGGCTCCAAAATCACTGAAGATGGAAAATGCTTACTCCTTGGAAGGAAAGTTATGACCAACCTAAACAGCATATTAAAAAGCAGAGACATTACTTTGTCAACAAAGGTCCGTCTAGTCAAGGCTATGGTTTTTCCAGTGGTCATGTATGGATGTGAGAGTTGGACGATAAAGCAGGCTGAGTGCTGAAGAATTGATGCTTTTGAACTGTGGTGTTGGAGAAGACTCTTGAAAGTCCCTTGGACTGCAAGGAGATCCAACCAGTCCATCCTGAGGGAGATCAGTGCTGGGTGTTCATTGGAAGGACTGATGTTGAAGCTGAAACTCCAATACCCTGGCCACCTGATGCGAAGAGCTGACTCATTGGAAAAGACCCTGGTGCTGGCAAAGATTGAAGGCAAGAGGAGAAGGGGATGACAGAAGATGAGATGGTTGGATGGCATCACCGACTCAATGACATGGATTTGGGTGAACTCTGGGAGTTGGTGATAGCCAGGGAGGCCTGGCGTGCTGCAGTTCATGGGGTCACAAAGAATCGGACACAACTGAGTGACTGAACTGAACTGATAAACATTTGTATTTAACACCTTTTTAAAATATTTTTTTCCCTCCTCATTCTAAGTAGAACAAAAAAAGAAGGAAAGAATCAACTTTGATTTTAAATTCCTCATACTCTGCCTCATAGCAATACTTATTTGGAAATCAAGGGTAATAGAAGAATATGCCTGTGGTTAGTGACAGTGATGGCACCCCACTCCAGTACTCTTGCCTGAAAAATCCCATGGACGGAGGAGCCTGGTAGGCTGCAGTCCATGGGGTCGCGAAGAGTCGGACACGACTGAGCAACTTCACTTTCACTTTTCACTTTCATGCATTGGAGAAGGAAATGGCGACCCACTCCATTGCTCTGGCCTGGAGAATCCCAGGGACGGGGGAGCCTGGTGGGCTGCCGTCCATGGAGTAGCACAGAGTCGGACACGACTGAAGCGACTTAGCAGCAGCAGCAGCAGCAGTGACTTGTAGAAGGTAGAATCAAATTGGGGTTGATCAAGTGAAGAAACTGTGGATAAAGATGAGAGAATATGTCTCATTGCAGAGGAATATGAATGGCGTAGAGGAGCAGTTTCTTCAGAGGCAACTTCTAAAAAAAGACTGAATTTTGTTTTGGAAATAGTCTTAACTCCTTAGTATTCTGTTTTAAAAAAAAAAACTATACAGTAACTATATAAATTATATCTACTTCATACCACTGGTGACAACACTGATTAAAGAATAGCAGTAGCTCAGATTCCAGAGTCACAGGTGGAACAGGACTTCTAGATACTATGAGTGGGCTGAGGTCTTACAGAAATCTCCTTCTCTAAAAGTTATTTGTTGGCTCCAGGAAGGAGTCATTGGTGTTGGAACTTTCCTGGGTCATGTGGTACCACTGCTCTCAGTACTAACCTACACTATCATCCTCCTCAAAGGAATTCCTATCTGTCTCAGGTAATTCTACCTTCATGGGCTTTACTACATTCCAGCTTGGCTTCATTTTATCAATCGATGATATTGACCATGTGCCTCAAATCTGAGATTATAATCCAAATGTCTCTGTGTAAGAGTAATATGAACTATTGGGAACCAAATGATAGACAAAATTCAGACTAGGAGCTATGGATCTAAAACATGAGATAGTAAGGTTCCAAGATGTACTAAAGTTGATGAGGGTATTCAAGTGTTAGAGATTGATTATTGCTTTATTTTTCTAGGAGAGGTTATTGAGAAACTGCATTAAGCAAATAAGTTTATTAAAGTTGGAAATTAAAAATAGTCATTCTGATCCTGATCACATCTTTGGGAAGGATATTAAGGACAAATGACAGTAATATGAAAATTAGGTTGAGTTTGAGATTTTGACGTGTTGAGATACACCTGGTAAACTAGTGAGTCAGGGAAACTGGAAGCCTATTTACAGGGGTCACTGAACTTCCACAGGGCTTCCACGTGGCTCAATGATGAAGAATCTGCCTGCCAGTGCAAGAGACGCAAGTTCGATTCTTGGATCAGGAAGATTCCGTGGAGAAGGAAATGGCAACCCACTCCAGTATTCTTGCCTGGGAAAGCCTATGGACAGAGAAGCCTGGCAGGCTACAGTCCACAGGATAGTGAAGCGTCAAACATGACTTGAGCATGCATGTACACATGTGCTGAGTTTCCAGAGCAAAGAATTTTTCCTAATACTAGAATTCAGACCTACCAGAGCAAGGCTGAGGTGATGCAGCTTGAATGATCAGAGAGCTCTGAGGAGAGAGTTCAGAAAAAAACTTAGTGTTTGGAAAGCAGGGACCATGGATAGTACTTTGGATTAAAGGCTTAATGGACAAAGGTGAAGGGCGATTCTGAGTGCAGGCAAGTAGTAACCATTCAAATTTGTCTTCTGGTTCAGTATCCATTGGATTTATGTCTGAATCTATTAAGCATTCTAGTCAAGAAACAGAGCAGATATTCTTCCAGGTTCCATACCTTAGGCTGTGGCTTTGATTCTACTATAAGAATATTATACCAAAGAGGCATATGTTGCTTTGCTTAATCCTCACTGTGAACTTGCAAGGAAGTTATTAGTAACCTTACTTTAAAAAGGAGAAAATGGATACTCTGAGAAAATGACACTCTGAAACTGTAATCTTGAAAATTAAAACAATAATAAGTATTGGATATAGATTTGAATCTGAATTCTATGCTCTGTATTCCTAAATGACCCTCAGTTCAGTTCAGTCACTCAGTCGTGTCCCACTCTTTGCGACCCCATGAATCGCAGCACGCCAGGCCTCCCTGTCCATCACCAACTCCCGGAGTTCACTCAGACTCATGTCCATTGAGTTGGTGATGCCATCCTGCCATCTCATCCTCTGTTGTCTCCTTTTCCTCCTGCCCACAATCCCTCCCAGCATCAGGGTCTTTTCTAATGAGTCAACTCTTCGCATGAGGTGGCCAAAGTACTGGATTTTCAGCTTTAGCATCAATCCTTCCAATGAACACCCAGGTCTAATCTCCTTTAGGATGGACTGGTTGGATCTCCTTGCATTCCAAGGGACTCTCAAGAATCTTCTCCAACACCACAGTTCAAAAGCATCAATTCTTCAGCTCTCAGCCTTCTTCACAGTCCAACTCTCACATCCATACATGACCACTGGAAAAACCATAGCCTTGACTAGACGGACCTTTGTTGGCAAAGTAATGTCTCTGCATTTTAATATGCTATCTAGGTTGGTCATAACTTTCCTTCCAAAGAGTAAGCATCTTTTAATTTCATGGCTGCAGTCACCATCTGCAGTGATTTTGGAGCCCCAAAAAACAAAGTCTGACACTGTTTCCACTGTTTCCCCATCTATTTGCCATGAAGTGATGGGACCAGATGCCATGATTAGTTTTTTGAACGTTGAGCTTTAAGCCAACTTTTTCACTCTCCTCTTTCACTTATGACCCTACATGTCCTCAAAGAAGGCCAAATTTGAGAAGAGGAAGATTCTTACTGCAGAACTTAAAATTTATGTCTTAAGAACAATAGAAGCAATGTATCTTTCCTTTCTATGGAATTTTTGGTTAAGCAAGAGAGTTGAATATTTCAGAAAAAAATGAGGTATTAGGTCAAAGTTGGAAAATAAAAAACTAGGTCTCATGATATATAATAAGTAATGGCCATCTAGTCAAAGAGGCTAGTATACTCTAAGAGAAATGTGGGTTTGGGACTGAACTGGGTGAATTTGGGTCTATTTGAGAGACAGATAAGCCTCACTATCAACTGATAAAGCCAGTTTGCTTTCTCTTCCTTTTCTCTACTCCTTCTAGTGAATTACCATTATGTTTAAACAAAGCAAAAACTATATATTATGCTTTTTTTCTTTCAGTCCTAAGCAAGGGAAAAACTGAAAAAATTTAATTGGGGGCACAACATTCCCTGTCACTTTGATTCTTTAATATGACCAAGATACCATTAGTGTTCAAATTTAAATGAGAAAACCACCTGTGCTTCTCATTTACTTTAAGAATTATTCTTAGGACTGAATCAGATCAGCTCTAATACATAGTTATTGAGAAACAAAATTACAATTTTCTATCACTGTGTGTTGTATCTATGATATTATGTAGGTAGCTGTGAGTAAAAGTTGTTAAGTCATGTCTGACTCTTTTTGACCCCATGAACTGTAGCCCACCAGGTTCTTCTGTCCATGGAATTCTCCAGACAAGAATATTGGAATGGGTGCCCATCCCTTCCCCAAGAGATCTTTCTGACCCAGGGGTCAAACCTGTGTCTCTTGCATTGCAGGCAAATTCTTTACCATCTTAGCCACTAGGGAAGTCCATATAGGTAGCTAGCCTTCTTCAAATGGACTGTGGCATTACATATTTTTCTTCCAAGCTCTAAAAATATATTCTTAATTTCAATTGTTAGATTGACCCACATGTAATTTTGACATCTTTTTTTTATTATTATTATAGCTTTAGGGATATATTTGGAGGACATTTTCTGAACAAGTCCTTTGAATCTCCTTGGAGAGCATGTAATAGTCATTTGAAAATAATTAGACAAATTGAGGTGAGGTGAAGTCGCTCAGTCGTGTCCGACTCTTTGCGACCCCATGGACTGAAGCCCACCAGGCTCCTCAGTCCATGGAATTTTCCAAGCAAGAGTACTGGAGTGGGTTGCCATTTCCTTCTCCAGAGGATCTTCCCAACCCAGGGATCGAACCCAGGTCTCCCGCACTGCAGGCAGACGCTTTAACCTCTGAGCCACCAGGGATTGGGATTTTGTCACTGTTCAAATATTTTGCATAGGAACTATTTGTTTTCTATTTTGGTGTTACGTTTCTAATTCTTCTTGTGTTTCCTCATATACAGTCATAGTCACTCAGTTGTATCTGACTTTTTGCGACCCGATGGACTACAGCCCACCAAGCTCCTCTGTCCATGGATTTCTCCAGGCAAGCATCCTGGAGTGGGTTGCCATACCCTTCTCCAGGAGATCTTCCTGACTCAGGGATCGAACCCCAGTCTCCTGGGTTTCCTGCATTGGCAGGTGGGTTCTTTACCACTAGCGCCACCTGGGAAGGTATCTATTTATTGTGTTATTACAAAGTCCTCAATGAAAATTTAAATACACAGAAGGGACAATAGTTTTCATTATTTTTTTCATTTGTGCTTATCCACCTATGGACCAAAGAAAACAATATTGTTATATTTTTTAAAAATATAATTCTGGTTGTAGTATACACTACTGTTCAAAAGAGAACATAGAGATAAGGGTATGGCTATGATCTCAGACAACATACTGCTGTCTCCTTTGTCTGCAGATCAGTGTTAGCTGTTTTGTCTACAAAAGAGAATAATATCGATATTTCAGTTACAGTTTGTTCTTCATCCTTCCTTATTCTTTAGAACACAGGAACACAGGCATTTTTAACTTTTGTTTATTTCTAAAATTTACTTGTACTATTACTTATTATATTTGTGAAACTTACTGACATTTCCATTTCATTTTTGTCTTAGTACTTTACATAGTGACCCCGTCAGCTTCCTCATCAGTTGTCTTCTTTCTTTGATGCTGTTAAGAGGAATTATAAGAAACAAATTGTCTAATAGGGTCATATCACATCAGCATAAAAATCCTTTCACCTTTGAAGAACCATGAAAAACGTTTCTTCCTTTAAGTTTTCCTATGCAAATTTTAGTCTGTAACTAAAATTTGAGAATTCTGAAATTAGCCTTTCTCTTTGGACATTGTCAGCAGAAGCAGTTCCATGTAATAAAGAATTAAATCTTGCCCAGAGAGGACTCTGGCCTCTGTCCTGGGCTTCTGGAAGGAAATCTCTAAGTCCTTGGGATGGCATGCCTGATGGGGATGTCTGTTTGCCTTGGGGCCCTGGGGGTCTTAAGGAGCAGATTGGCTACCTCAGAGAGATCAATAGTGTCATATAGAGTGAAAACTTTGGGTCACACACTATCAGTGGGCCTCCAGAGGAACTGCAAACTGAGATCAACCAAATGGGCAATCAAATAATCATGTCCACATAATGAAGCTCTGATCACTGAGGCTTATGTGAGCATCCCTAGTTGGCAATATGCTGTGTGTATTGTCCCACATTAGTACCAGCAAGGAAATATGTCCATCACTCCATGGAGAGAGGACAACAGAAGCTCCACATTTCGTGAACTGAACACATTTTCCTGAACTCTGCCCTGTGTATTTTTTCCCTTTACTTCTTTTCATATGTATCATTTCCCAAAAGTAGCCATAAATATTTGTAATTGGTAATAGAGTGAGGACATTCTTGGGTAGAAATTGCTTTTTTTAACCAGACTCTACACATGGACATCACCAGAATGTCAGTACTGAAGTCAGATTGATTATATTCTTTGCAGCAAAAGAGAATAAGCTTTATATAGTCAGCAAAAACAAGACCAGGAGCTGACTGTGACTCAGATCATGAACTCCTTATTGCCAAATTCAGACTTAAATTGAAGAAAGTAGGGAAAACCAATAGACCATTCAGCTATTACCTAAATCAAATACCTTATGATTATACAGTGGAAGTGACAAATAGATTAAGGGATTAGATCTGATAGGCAAAGTTCCTGAAGAACTATGGATGGGAGTTCATGACCTTGTACAGGAAGCAGTGATCAAGACCATCCCCAAGAAAAAGAAATGCAAAAAGGCAAAATGGTTCTCTGAGGAGGCCATACAAATAGCTGAGAAAAGAAGTGAAAGGAAAAGGAGAAAAGGAAAGATACACCCATTTGAATGCAGAGTTCCAAAGAATAGCAAGGAGAGATAAGAAAGGCTTCTTCAGTGATCAGTGCAAAAAAATAGAGGAAAACAATAGAATGGGAAAGACTAGAGATTTCTTCAAGAAAATTAAGAGATACCAAGGAAACATTTCATGCAAAGATGGGCTCAATAAAGGACAGAAATGGTATGGACCTAACAGAAGCAGAAGATAAGAGGTGATAAGAATACACAGAAGAACTATACAAAAAAAGATCTGCATGACCCAGATAACTATGATGGTTTGATCACTCACCTAGAGCCAGACATCCTGGAATATGAAGTCAAGTGGACCTCAGGAAGCATCACTACGAACAAAACTAGTGGAGGTGATGGAATTCAGTTGCGCTATTTCAAATCCTGAAAGATGATGCTGTGAAAGTGCTGCACTCAATATGCCAACAAAATTGGAAAACTCAGCAGTGGCTACAAACTGGAAAAGATCAGTTTTCATTGCAGTCACAAAGAAAGGCAATGCCAAAGAATGCTCAAACTACTGCACAATTGTACTCATCTCACTTGCAAGAAAAGTTAATGCTCAAAATTCTCCAAGCCAGGCTTCAACAGTACATGAACTGTGAACTTCCAGATTTTCAAGCTGGATATAGAAAAGGCAGAGGAACCAGATATCAAATTATCAATATCCATTGATCATAGAAAAAGCAAGAGAGTTCCAAAAAAAATCTACTTCCTCTTTATTGACTGCACCTTTCCCATTGACTGTGTGGATCACAACAAACTGTGGAAAATTCTTCAAGAGATGGGAATACCAGACCACCTGACCTGCCTCCTCAGAAATCTTTTTCAGGTCAGGAAGCAACAGTTAGAACTGGACATGGAACAACAGACTGGTTCCAAATTGGGAAAGGAGTACGTCAAGGCTGTATATTGTCACCCTGCTTATTTATCTTCTATACAGAACATCATGAGAAATGCTGGGCTGGATGAAGCACAAACTGGTATTGAGATTGCTGAGAGAAATATCAATAACCTCAGATATGCAGATGACACCACCCTTATGGCAGAAAGTGAAGAGGAGATAAAAAGCCTCTTGATGAAAGTGAAAGAAGAGAGTGAAAAAGTTGGCTAAATTTCAGCATTTAACAAATTTAGATCATGGCATCTGGTCCCATCACTTCATGGCAAATAGATGAGGAAACAGTGGAAATAGTGACAGACTTTATTTTTTGGGGTCCAAAATCACTGTAGATTGTGGGTGCAGCCATGGAGTTAAAAGATGCTTGCTCCTTGGAAGAAAAGCTATGACTAACCTAGACAGCATATTAAAAAGCAGAGACATTACTTTGCCAACAAATGTCCATCTAGTCAAGGCTATTGTTTTTCCAGTGGTCATGTATGGATGTGAGAGTTGGACTATAAGGAAAGCTGAGCACTGAAGAATTGATGTTTTTGAACTCTGGTGTTGGAAAAAACTCTTGATATTCCCTTGGTCTGCAAGGAGATCAAGCCAGTAATCAAACTGATTACTAAGGGTAATCAGTCCTGAATATTCACTGAAAATACTGATGCTGAAGCTGAAACTCCAAAACTTTGGCCACCTGACGCAGAGAACTGACTCATTGGAAAAGACTCTGATGCCTGGAAGATTGAAGGCAGGAGGAGAAGGGGACGACAGAGGATGAGATGGTTGGATGGCATCACCAACTTGATGGACATGAGTTTGAGCAAGCCCTGGGAGTTGGTGAAGGACAGAGAAGCCTGGCGTGCTGCAGTCCACGGAGTCACAAAGAGTTGGACACAAACTGAATGACTGAACTGAACTGAACTGAACTGAATGGTTACTCATGGTTAGGGAAGTTTGGTCTTCCCTGATAGTTCAGCTGGTAAAAAAGAGATCCTGGTTCAAATCCTGGGTTGAGACGGTCCCCTGGAGGATGGCATGGAAACCTACTCCAGTACTCTTGCCTTGAGAATCCCCATGAACTAAGGAGCCTGGCAGGCTGTAGTCCATGGTGTCACAAATAGTTGGACACAACTGAGTGACTAACCACACACAACCACATGGTTGGATGAAACTCTTAAGTCTTTATTTTCTGAAATATAAAACCCATGCTACTATTTTTGTTATAGACCATTCTGCAGTGAGATGAAGTATAAAAAATTAGTAAAACTCCTGGCATCTTTGGGTGTTTTTGTGTATATTTGCATGTGTTACTTTCTATGTGCTGACTATAGGCTGACTTTCCACGTGTTGATTTCAGGAACTCAAAGGAATGTGATGAACTTACATCTGAAGCTAAAAAAATTTTAATGTAGTGACTTTTACAAATTTTTAGGAATAGTAGGGTGCTGTCATTGACTCACATTATCACTGGAAATTGCCATTCTAGAATCTAAATTGCCAAGAGTTGACACAGTAGCCATCACCTGCTCTCGCAACAGTACAGGTGGTGGGTATTCATGTCATCTCCAAAGGATTCTGTCATTATTAACCACTGGCCTAAAGGAAATCTTTATTCCTAAGGGACTATAGAATTATGAGCAGATTCTTAAATGATTTTCATTGTCACTGAGATTTCAGTTCAGGGTTACAAAGAAAATATAAAGAAAACAAATATTTCTGGACTGAAAGCAAAGACTTTAGTCTGAGTCCCAGCATTGCCTTTTATTAACTATGAAACCTTAGACAAGCTTGCTTAATCTCTCTGGGACCTAATTTCCCTCTTAAAAAAACAAACAAACAAAAAAAAGCAGTTGAACTAGATGATCTCTTATGCTCTGTGTGGCTTTAAAATGAGGTGATGTGCAAGTAGTTGGAAAAACTTAGCTTCCAAACTTGAGTGTCCAGAGGCACAAATCCTGGTGTTTTCTCTCTGTGCCTGCTAGCTAAGAATTGAAAGTAAACTGTCTTTCTCCCTCCAGAAACAGATGCAATTTGGCATCTCTCTCATAGCATTTAAATTTTTGCATCTCAAGTTTAGAAACCACTTTTACTCAAGTACTTTTTTACATGATTCTTTTTTAATTATGTAGAGAATATATTTTAATTACTATTTTGTTTTATAGTTCAGATTATTTTAGCAAAATTCATGGCTTTAATGTATAAGAACATTTAAAAATATTATAATTAAAATAATTATATTAGTATAGTATAAAATTAGTATATTTTTCTAATATCTTGTACTTCATTACAATTTAACCTCTCTGGCACTTTCAAAGCATCATGTCATTTTATGATCTATATCACACTATTAATTGTGTCACCGTGGGGTAGATAGAAGGTGGAGAGTGGTGGAGAGTATTGGAACCAAGGGAAGAGAGGAGCACAAAATGCCAAAAAAAAAAAAAAAAAGAGAGAAACAGGAACAAATAGATCTAACTTAAAAAAAAAAGCATACGTTGGCATCATTCCATATAAATGTTCATGTTTTTGTGCTCACATGAGTTAATTAGGGAAGCTAATGTTTTAAATGAATGCTTGATATATATCTATTGACATATGTAAGTAGCTATTTTAAGTGAAAAATGAAGAGATAGATTACAGATTGAAGGTATTTAGTATATAGTGTTAGTCAATTCTGGAAACAAACTTCTGTGGGGGTGCGTACTTACTTGTGTGTTTGGATGAGCAAAGAAGAGGTATGAAAATGCATGTGCTAAACAGCTCATAGATCATCCAAGGCAAGGAGGACTTGGTGGGTGGTTTGGGATGAATAACACTCTTGTTCAACCCAACTCTGATTTTTTTCATTTAACTTAACGTGTATATTCATTTTTTTTAATTTGAAAAACATTAAAGTAAATGTAAGCATATAAACTGTTTGAGTTCAGTTCAGTTGCTCAGATGTGTCTGACTTTTTGTGACTCCATGAGTCACAGCACGCCAGGCCTCCCTATCACCAACTCGAAGTTTACCCAAACTCATGTCCATCGAGTTGGTGATACCATCCAACTATCTCATCCTCTGTCATCCCCTTCTCCTCTTGCTCCCAATCCCTCCCAGCATCAGGGTCTTTTCCAATGAGTCAACTCTTCACATGAGGTGGCCAAAGTATTGGAGTTTCAGCTTAAACATAAGTCCTTCCAATGAACATCCAGGACTGATCTCCTTTAGGATGGACTGGTTGGATCTCCTTGCAGTCCAACGGACTCTCAAGAGTCTTCTCCAGCACCACAGTTCAAAAGCATTAATTCTTCATGCTCAGCTTTTTTCACAGTCCAACTCTCACATCCATACATGAATACTGGGAAAACCATAGCCTTGACTAGACGGACCTTTGTTGACAAAGTAATGTCTCTGCTTTTGAATATGCTATCTAGGTTGGTCATAACTTTTCTTCCAAAGAGTAAGCGTCTTTTAATTTCATGGCTGCAATCACCATCTGCAGTGATTTTGGAGCCCCCCAAAATAAAGTCTGACACTGTTTCCCCATCTATTTCCCATGAAGTGATGGGACCAGATACCCTGATCTTTGTTTTCTGAATGTTGAGCTTTAAGCCCACTTTTTCACTCTCCTCTTTCACTTTCATCAAGAAGCTTTTTTGTTCCTCTTCACTTTCTGCCATAAGGGTAGTGTCATCTGCATATCTGAGGTTATTGTTATTTCTCCCGGCAATCTTGATTCCAGCTTGTGTTTCTTCCAGTCCAGCATTTCTCATGATGTACTCTGCATAGAAGTTAAATAAGCAGGATGACAATATATAGCCTTGATATACTCCTTTTCCTATTTGGAACCAGTCTGTTGTTCCATGTCCAGTTCTAACTGTTACTTCCTGACCTGCATATAGGTTTCTCAAGAGGCAGGTCAGGTGGTCTGGTATTCCTATCTCTTTCAGAATTTTCCACAATTTATTGTGATCCACACCTTCAAAGCCTTTGGCATAGTCAATAAAGCAGAAATAGATGTTTTCTGGAACTCTCTTGCTTTTTAATGATCCTGCTGCTGCTAAGTCACTTCAGTTGTGTCCAACTCTGTGCGACCCCAGAGATGGCAGCCCACCAGGCTCCCCTGTCCCTGAGATTCCCCAGACAAGAACATTGGAATGGGTTGCCATTTCTTTCTCTAATGCATGAAAGTGAAAATGAAAGTGAAGTCGCTCAGTCTTGTTCGACTCTTCGCGACCCCATGGACTGCATGCAGCCTACCAGGCTCCTCCATCCATGGGATTTTCAAGGCAAGAGTACTGGAGTGGGGTGCAATTGCCTTCTCCTCAATGATCCTAGTAATTGCTAAATTTCTCTTTAACATATAAGGGACTATACATTGAGATTCTGCATTTGTGTGTGTATATAGCTTAATAGTCAATTTATAAAACTTTATTTCATAAAACCGAACATAATTTTCTTAATCTTTTAAACAGTGATTACCAAACATTAATATAGTCATTCTTAATTTATTCAAAATCTTTGGCAACATATGTTGAATACTGTTTCTATATTTTGTCTTTAAACTTTATTTAGTGTTATGGAAATACTTATTTTAATATTGTCTTATGGCTTCAGAGCAGAAGTATTCTAATGTATTTCTTGAGTTTGAATAATCTTTTCAGATCAAAAAGTAACAAACATTGTCTCAAGCTCATCTAAGTTATAATATCTGGATTATCAGAAAATGGTTTTTTTGAGTTCTGGGACCTGATTACTTACTTGAGAGTGAGTCAGATCTTCACCTCTCTTCATATGTCTTCCTATGTATGCTGGTAAGACTTCTTTATTTTTAGTTTAGAAATAGCTATAAATGTTTTTATATCTTAATATCTTCCTTCTAAAGCTTACATTGTATATGTGTGATTTGATTGTCCAGGATTATATATCCTATGGAATTATTATAATAGTGTCCCATTTTCTCTTAGCATCATTAAAATATCAAGAATGCATAAATAGCATTCATTACAGTTTGGTTACTAGCTGCAGAATTAATGTGTCAGAAAATGAAGGAATTCTGAGAAGTAACCCACCTCTTTGAAACATTTATCTACTTCATCATTTTAGAACACAGTATTCAAACACAAACACTGCATATGACCCAGCAATTACACTTCTTGGTGTAAAAAGCTGAGCAGCATTTTTAGTATTTTTAATGATCTGTGCATTGGTGTAGGGGCCTGTGTGTGAGTATAATCTAACACAGAAGTTTCAGTAAACAGTTTTTACACTGCAATTTGCAATACACTGGTTTATTTTTTATCTGTTTTATTCTATCATGTCAGAATAAGATCTGAGAGAAAATGCTGGTTTTCTATGGTAATAAGAGCTCTAGCCATCCCAGTCCAGAAGCACACAAGCCCCATTTTCCTATGGGGCAGGGTGATCCCAGGCTCTTGGTATTAAGGGTGACTAGGCCTGTACCAGGCCTGCTCTTCCAAAACTGCAGAGCTATGTGTCGGTTCCCTTATAAAGCCTCACTGGGAACAAGGACTACTTCTCTAATAGGCCATTTCACATGCCCGGAATCACTGTTCTCCTTCCTCCTCAAGGATCTGTAGGTCTTGGGTAACTTGTAAGGAAATGATTATACCTTGCAAATAATTTGTCCTCCCTGAGTTATGTCAAGGAACCTACACAAACCCTTTCAGAAGGACTGTTTTCCGTGATTCCAAGGTGTTTTTCGGGCTCACTTCTCACTATCAATCAAAAAAAAAAAGTAAAAAAGATGGGTGTGGATATATGTACATACATATACCCATTCATACACATGTGTTAAAATTTTGGACAGGGATCTCAACCACAGATAAACAGTAAAAAATACCGCCAAAGAATCCCCACTCTTCTTTGTGTCTGCAGCCCTTTGGTATTCTCCACTCAGCACCTTTATTTCTGTTGAAGATTTTATTTCCCAAGTCCTTTCCACTGGGTTCTGCTTCTCTTCCTAGACGTCTGCTATGTATCCCACACTGCCGCTTGGATAGCAGTCTGAACCATCCTCTCCAATTCTCTACTTACTGGGATTTTCCTCCATTATTCTGTATTTGCCTTTATCTGAAGGATGACATCTAAAGCAGTGATGGAATATTGCCTGAATAGTTTAACATTTTATTATTCAGGTGAGAGTTTGTCTCAAAAGTAATTTTATTTTTTAAATTTAAAAGCAGTTAAAGAAGAGTTGATACACATTTATCCATTAAATAATTAATGATACAAATGTTCTTATAAATGTTTAAGGTTGTTCTTGAAACCAGAATTTAAATGGCATCTTTCTGTATTTTAAAACTATTTGTCCTGCCTCCCACATAGAAGTCTCTTAGAAACACTTCTCATAGAACTATTTGTTCACCTTCAGAAGTCCTGGTTTAGATGCATTTTTCCAGAAGAATGGGTAATTCTCTTGAGGAATGTCAAGCCACCAAGGACTCCATTTCCTTTTGTTTGTGCTATTGAGTATTTTGATTCCAATAGTACCACCACATCCTTTCGGTGTCTCTTTAATTGTTTATAGCTATTGAAATAGCTCTGGTTTAAAATGCTCTTATTCTCTACATATCAATAAAGCCTGTGGAGAGTCAGCTAGTGACAAACTCCCATGGAAGATAATCTGCAAAACGAAAAAACAAACAATAACAGGAAAAAAAAAAAACCCTCAATGGTGAAGAATAAAATTAGTTACTGTGGCCTGACCCTGACAAGAAAATGTTTTCATTTTGTGTTCTATTTCCTTTAGGTTGTAAACACAGTGAGAGGATGTGTCAAGCAGGTTGCAATGTTAATAACATTTATAGGTGGGTGATTTGCAGCAAACACCTGATTGTGGTTGCTTCATTTAAAACTAAGCCCTGTGCAAAGGGCATATTAATATCTGGTGCATGTTGGTTGGGATGCCTTCAATTTGTCACCACCTGATGCCTCAGAGGGCGGAGGGAGATCTGACACTTCAGATCCCTTCTCTACAAGCCTTTCTGTAGTTTGATGCAATGTGGACTTTGAATATCTGTCAGAATCAAGAAAATACTCCACCATCCCAACTGTGACAGCCTTCCAAGTTGAGCATATCAGATTCCTTAGGGAAGAGTTTTAAGATGAACTTGCCGGTCCCTTTTTATAATCCACTCTAAAGATTCTGACAGGCTCTTTCCTAGGTGAGTGGCTTCCCTGGTGGCTCAGTTGGTAAAGAGTCTGCCCACAGCGTGGGAGACCTGGATTAGATCTCTGGTTCGGGAAGATCCCCTGGAGAAGAAAATGGAAACATTCTCCAGTATTCTTGCCTAGGAAATCTCATGGACAGAGGAGCCTGGTGGGCTACAGTCCATGGGGTGATATAGACTCAGACATGACTAAGTGACACCTTTCCTAGGTGAAGCATGATTCTTCTCCAGAAAGCTCCCCTGAATGATGACTTAACTACTTCTATGTACCCTTTTCTTCTCTGTGCCCACATTCTTATAGCTCACTTTGGACTGTGAGTGTGTCTAATGATTTATGTCATGGCTGCTTTTCTATAATGTGAGTGGATGTTCCTCCCATAAAAATACTTTATAATGAAGATGATTTAAATTTGTTTTTTTCTCTTTAGAGGAGAAAGTAAAGGAAACTACACTAAAAGCCACTTTGAATAGCCTGCTTTTTTTTTTTTTTTAAATCACATTTCCTGGAAATTTGAACAGTTCATATTCTGACTCAGTCATTTTAATGAATGGATTAAAGCAAAAAAAAAGAAAAACAACACCCAGCGAGGGATGTGACCAAAGCAAAAAACAATGCCCAGTTGTGGATGTGATGGTGATGGTGATGTGACTGGTGATGGAAGCAAGGTCTGGTGCTGTAAACAGCAGTATTGCATAGGAACCTGGAATGTTAGGTCCATGAATCAAGGTAAATTGGAAGTGGTCAAACAAGAGATGGCAAGAGGGAACATCAACATTTTAGGAATCAGCAAACTAAAATGGACTGGAATGGGTGAATTTAATTCAGATGACCATCATATCTATCACTGTGGGCAAGAATCCCTTAGAAGAAATGGAGTAGCCCTCACAGTCAACAAAAGAGTCCGACGTGCAGTACTTGGATGCAGTCTCAAAAATGCAGAATGATCTCTGTTTCCAAGGCAAACCATTCAATATCATGGTAATCCACGTCTATGCCCCGACCAGTAATGCTGAAGAAGCTGAAGTTGAATGGTTCTCTGAAGACCTACAAGACCTTTTAGAACTAATACCCCCCAAAAGATATGCTTTTCATTATAGCAGAATAGAATGCAAAAGTAGGAAGTCAAGAAACACCCAGACTAACAGGCAAATTTGGCCTTGGAGTACAGAATGAAGCAGGGCAAAGGCTTATAGAGTTTTCCCAAGAGAACACACTGGTCATAGAGACACCCTCTTCCAACAACACAAGAGAAGTCTCTACACGTGGATATCACCAGATGGTCAATACCAAAATCAGATTGATTATATTCTTTGCAGCCAAAGATGGAGAATCTCTATATAGTCAGCAAAAACAAGACCAGGAGCTGACAGTGACTCAGATCATGAACTCCTTGTTGTCAAATTCAGACTTAAATTGAAGAAAATAGGGAAAACCACTAGACCATTCAACTATGACCTAAATCAAATCCCTTACGATTATACAGTGGAAGTGGGAAATAGATTCAAGGGACTAGATCTGATAGACAGAGTACCTGATGAACTATGGACAGAGGTTAGTGACATTGTACAGGAGACAGGGATCAAGACCATCCCCAAGAAAAAGAAATGCAAAAAAGCAAAATGGATGTCTGAGGAGGCCTTACTAATAGCTGTGAAAAGGAGAGAAGCAAAAAACAAAGGAGAAAGGGAAAGATATACCCATTTGAATGCAGAATTTCAAAGAATAGCAAGGAGAGATAAGAAAGCTTTCCTTAGTGATCAGTGCAAAGAAATTGAGGGAAACAGTAGAATGGGAAAGACTAGAGATCTCATCAAGAAAACTAGAGATACCAAGGGAACATTTCATGCAAAGATGGGCACAATAAAGGATAGAATGTTATGGACCTAACAGAAGTAGAAGATATTAAGGAGAGGTGGCAAGAATACACAGAAGAACTATACAAAATAGATCTTCATGATCAGATAGTCATGATGGTGTGATCACTCACCTAGAGCCAGATATCCTGGAATATGAAGTCAAGTGGACCTTAGGAAGCATCACTACGAACAAAGCTAGTGGAGGAGATGGGATTGTAGTTGAGCTATTTCAAAATCCTAAAAAACAATGCTGGGAAAGTTCTGCACTCAATATGTCAGCAAATTTGGAAAACTCAGCAGTGGCCACAGGACTGGAAAACAACAGTTTTCATTCCAACCTCAAAGAAAGCCAATGCCAAAGAATGCTCAGACTACCTCATAATTGCACTCATCTCACTCACGATTAAAGTAATGCTCAAAATTCTCCAAGCCAGACTTCAACAATACGTGCACTGTGAATTTCCAGATGTTCAAGCTGGTTTTAGAAAAGACAGAGGAACCAGAGATCAAATTGCCAACATCCACTGGATCATGGAAAAAGCAAGAGAGTTCCAGAAAAACATCTATTTCTGCTTGATTGACTATGCCAAGGCCTTTGACTATGTGGATCACAACAAACTGTGGAAAATTCTGAAAGAGATGGAAATACCAGGTCACCTGACATACCTCTTGAGAAATCTGTATGCAGGTCAGGAAGCAACAGTTAGAACTGGACATGGAACAACACACTAGTTCCAAATAGGAAAAGGAGTACATCAAGCCCATATATTGTCACCCTGTTTATTTAACTTATATGCAGAGTACATCATAGTAAATGCTGGGCTGGATGAAGCACAAGATGGAATCAAGATTGCTGGGAGAAAAATCAATAACTTCAGTCATGCAGATGATACCACTCTTATGGCAGAAAGTGAAGAAGAACTAAAGAGCCTCTTGATGAAAGTGGAAGAGGAGAGTGAAAAAGTTGACTTAAAGCTCAACATTCAGAAAACTAAGATATGGCTCCAGTCTCATCACTTCATGGCAAATAGATGGGAAAACAGTGGCAGCCTTTATTTTTGGGGGCTCCAAAATTACCACAGATGATGATTGCAGCCATGAAATTAGAAGATGCTTACTCCTTGAAGTAAATTTATGACCAACCTACACAGCATATTGAAAAGCACAGACATTACTTTGCCAACAAAGGTCCATTTAGTCAAGGCTATGGTTTTTCCAGTAGACATGTATAGATGTGAGAGTTGGACTATAAAGAAAGTTGAGTGCTGAAGAATTGATGCTTTTGAACTGTGGTGTTGGAGAAGACTCTTGAGAGTCCCTTGGACTGCAAGGAGATCCAACCAGTCCATCCTAAAGGAGATCAGTCCTGAGTGTTCATTGGAAGGACTGATGTTGAAGCTGAAACTCCAATACTTTGGCACAAAGAGCTGACTCATTTGAAAAGACCCTGATGCTGGGAAAGATTGAGGGCAGGAAGAGAAGGGGACAACAGAGGGTGAGATGGCTGGATGGCATCACCAACTCAATGGACATGAGTTTGGGTAAACTCCTGGAGTTGTGATGGACAGGGAGGCCTAGTGTGCTGCAATTCATGGGGTCGCAATGACTGAGTGACTGAACTGAAATGAACTGAGTCTAAACAACTGATCCTATTTTCTCAGGTTCCCATTAAGGAAGTGGGAGAGTAGAAGTTGCACAGATTGAATACCCATTCTCTGTGATTCATTTTTTCTGGATTCAGACATGAACTATTGTGTGTTTCTTCCTCAATTTCATGACTAAACTGTTTCCACATCTCCTTTCTTATAGCATCTGTATCCTGTCAGTCAGAACTGCTCCTGAATCTCGTCATGTTTTAGAAAGTCAGTTTAATTTGCTGGAATCCTTGGACTTAACTAGTGCGCAAAGATGAAGCTTCTTTTGGTCTTGCCTTCCTGAATTTGTTTTCTAAAATGCTTTCATGTAGTTTGAATCTTTGACTGAGGTTCAGGCAGGCCTGGTAGTTTCTGCCATGAAAAACGTGTATATATTTTTAAACTTTTTACTTAAATAAATACTTAGAATACAAAATAACTCTAGAAAATATTTTGTTTTCCTTTTTTTAACCTATATGCCATTCTGTGATTTTGTAAAAATTATTTTTATTTTATTTTACTTATTATTTAGCATTTGAGTTTTCTGGTTAATTTTTATTTTTAATGAGGAATTCTTACTCTCATAAATGTCAAAAAGACAGTCACAGATTTTGATCTTTTCTGATTGTTGCAATTTTTTAAAAAATATTCAGGTGAATATGAAAAAAGTCAGAAATAGTTGTCAGCTTTACCTTTCTAGTTGTTTAGCAGTATTGACTGATAGGCTGCTTGTTCCAGGTTTGCTGAGTAATGGAAATATGTCAACTTTGATGGAAATATGTCAACTTTCTTTGTCTCATCCATTAATAATGTATAGTGCATACGTGCTAAGTTGCTTCACTCATGTCAGACTCTTTGCATCCCTGTGGACTGCAGCCCCTTAGCTTTTCTGTCCATGGGATTCTCCAGGCAATAATACTTGAGTGCCTTCCTCCAGGAGATATTCTGGACCCTGGGATCAAACATGTGTCTCTTTTGTCTCCTGCATTGGAACACAGGTTCTTTACCACTAACGGCACCTAGGAAGCCCTAATAATGTATGGGAAGGACCTATTTAGGATATGTTTTGATCTGCTCTAAGTCTCTTGTGTCAACATTGAGCCATGATTTTAATGATAAAGAATACCCAGTAACTAGAAAAGATTTGTTAGAAAACAAAAATGTATCCTATCATTCTAAAAAATTACTGAACTCTTCTTACTCTATTTTTGTGTTCCATGTAATTTGAAAAATCAACATTAAATACCTCCATGGGAAAGGGGCCTATTGATGTTCTGAAAGCTGGGCTGCTTTTGGGTTGTGCTTTTCTAATTGCTTTTCATTGATTATGGCATACTTGCCATAGTTGAAATTGTTAGATAACACTTTTCTATCAATAACAAACAGAAGATTTTGATTTTTTCCTTTTGATTCAATGAGGCAGAACTATGTGTAGTCCAAAGTGTGTGTTTATGGTACACAGATGAAAAATGTGGATCTATGTATTTTTATCTGTATAGTATAGGCAATTATTGGATTATTAAATGAAATAAGGAGAACAATAGAGAAATGAAATTTAACAGTACAGTTAGAGTCTGGGAACTCAAACTGATATCCCTATTGGCTAGTGCTTGTCATCCAGGATCATATTGCTTTGGTTCAAATTTTGACTTGACTCTTTACTTGCAATGTGATACAAGTGAGCTTGATTAAGTAATTTGTGTGCTTCAGTTTCATTATCTGTAAAATTTAAATATCAGTAGTGGAGAAGGCAATGGCAATCCACTCCAGTACTCTTGCCTGGAAAATCCCATGGACAGAGGAGCCTGGTAGGCTGCAGTCCATGGGGTCGCGAAGAGTCAGACACGACTGAGCAACTTCACTTTCACTTTTCACGTTCATGCACTGGAGAAGGAAATGGCAACCCACTCCAGTGTTCTTGCCTGGAGAATCCCAGGGACGGGGAGCCTGGTGGGCTGACGTCAATGGGGTCGCACAGAGTCGGGCACGACTGAAGTGACTTAGCAGCAGCAGCAGCATCTACCAAGTACTGTTGTTGTGGCACTTTGACGTCTTGTAACTTCACCTCTTTTTCTGTTAATCCCTCTAGTCCCTGGGGGTGGTGGCTGCTTCTTGCTGTTATTTAATCTGGGTTAACTCAGTATTAACTTAGGAAGAAAACTTTCCATATCAAGAAGCTTTGACAAAGAAAAGATCAACTGTTAGAAGGCTTTCTAAACTTTCTTTTGGGGATGGTATATTTTTGTTGGGACTCTATGCAGCCTATGATGAAACTATGTTGATAAGAATTCTTCAAAATGGAAGAGCAGGTGTTCTCATGTACCTCAGGACTCCCCTCTAACTGCTAAACTCTAACAAATGCACACCTATTCAAACAGTGTGCATGTGTGCACACACTAGGAAGACTGTCATAACTTGAGGAATATTGGATCCTAAATGAGGGTCCCATTAGAACATATACCAGCCACTACTGCTTGTGATTTCCTTACACATTGTATAGGTAGAAGAGACTATTTTCATAAATCATTTATAGTTGAATGACTATGTTCTTTTAGTGTGAAGTGATTTATGCTGTAAACAAGTAGTGGAAACTTAAGTTTTATGTTCTTAAACACACATTTATAGATCATGAATTATATAATAGCACAATAACTGTCACTAGTAGTTAATCAAGATATTTGATTTACTTAGGTTGTATAAAGGAGACGATAAAACAATTCCTCCTCTCTGAAACAATGGCTACTAATTTTTTGTAGTATATATGGAATAATTTCCTTAGCAACCACCATAAATCAGATTACTATCTCTGCTTTCTTCATATAGATTAATGTTGTCTACTAGAGCTCAAATGCCCTTAAAACTGTAATTCTTTAGGACCTACCTGGTGGTTCACTGGCTAAGTGGTCAATGCAGGGGGCATGGGTTTGACTCTCGTCTGGGTAGATCCCGCATGTCGTGGGGCAACTAAGTCTGTTTGCCACAGCTAAGACCCTAACTCTTTCAATATTTAGACAGTACTTAATAGTAAAATAAGTTACAGAGCTGTGGATAACCATAATACCTTATATATCCTTCAACACAGTGGACCCTAACACTGACCAGGAGACTTTTTTTGAAGTATAGATTTCCAAGTATCATACTATGGATATGTTATCCAGTGGGTGTATGACTTGGATCAAACCTGGAATCTGAAGGTTTTTTCACAGCCAGTGAGCTTTGGAAATATTTGCTTTATAAGGCACTGTAGCATAATCAAGCATTGAAATCAAACATACTTATGTTCAACATAAGTTTTTCTATGTCTTACTTGTGTAATGTTGGGCAAAATACCAAACCTTTCTATGTCTCTATGGCTCAATCTCCTTATCCTTCATATAAAAGCAAAACATACCATCCTTATGACACATAGTAAGGGCTATGAAAAGCAATGCATGTTAAGCAGCCAGCAGAAATAGTAAATAATTGGCTCAGTAAATAAGAGGACTTCTTGCTCTGAGTTGCTTTCCTCTCAGTAATGATCTCCTCTACCATAAGAATGAAATTAATTCACTGAATGTTTATTTCTCTACAGATTTCACTGAGAATTTCTGTGAAGATGCAACTTCAAATAATTTATAGGAAAATAGTAGTGCATTTATTTGAGGCAAATGGATGAAGCAACATTAAGTGACTCTAAACAAGGATATACAATGAAACAGGAAGACTGAGATTAAACTCAGGAGTCCATCCTTGCCTTTATAATGATTTTACAAAGTACCATCTTGAAGTCTGCTTTTTGCCCCAAGTTTAAGTAATACATATTTCTGGTACTGAGGAAAGAATCTGAGAAGTACAATAGCGCAGTGTGGCCTTGACCAATGCCCATTCTGTGAGATATAGTATTTAAACACAAATGGATGATTAGTTCATTGATTCTATCAATTCAGTTCAGTTCAGTCACTTATTCACGTCCAACTCTTTGCAACCTCATGTACTGCAGCATGCCAGGCTTCCTCGTCCATCACCAACTCCCAGAGCTTGCTCCAACTCATGTCCATTGAGTTGGTAATGCCATCTGATTCTAAAGGAGGCTGAAAGTTAGAGGTAGAGAACATTGTCAAAGTGAACTTGTTGAGACAAAGAATATGATAAAATGAATATAAAACAGTTATTCCTCACCATACAGCCAAGTCTCCTGACACAATGAATGCAAAAATAATCTCAAATACAGTGACGACATCCACCTGAGGATGTACTTGGGCTGTCTCTGATGGAAGCCAGTGGATCTCATCACTGGGTGGATGCTCAGAATGCATCCTTTTTTGATTGTTTGTTTTGTCTTTTACAAAACTCTTTATTATGTGCCTCTTGCAAAACTGTACAGACTCCTCACTGTGCCATTTCCCATTCCTGCATGATTGACTTCTTATGATCCTTTGAATTTGCCATTTTTCTTATTTTTGCACATTGCAGTTTACTCTCTTTGAACAAACTTATTTTCATTTCCATCTGCTAAATTCATGTTTTTCTTTTAAAACATTGTTTAAATATCTTTCTCCAAAGCCCTTCTTAATACCTTCAAGCTCATTTTTTGCACATTCTCTAGACTGTCTTAATACTTGTATATTACTTAATAGGGATATATTATTCTAAATATCAATTATTTTCTTGCATACTTATTTTCTTTATTATCTTGTGTGTTCTTTGAAGTAGGTTAACTGTCCCATTTATTTTTATTTTTATTTAAATTTTATTTTTAATTGGAGGATAATTACTGTACCGTATTGTGATGGTTTCTGCCATACATCAACATAAATCAGCCATCAGTTCAGTTCAGTTCAGTCGCTTAGTCATGTCTGACTCTTTGCGACCCCATGAACTGCAGCACTCCAGGCCTCCTTGTCCATCACCAACTCCCGCAGTCCACCCAAACCCATGTTCTTTGAGTAGGTAATGCCATCCGACCATCTCATCCTCTGTCGTCCCCTTCTCCTGCCTTCAATCTTTCCCAAGATCAGGGTCTTTTCCAGTGAGTCAGCTCTTTGCATCAGGTGGCCAAAGTATTGGAGTTTCAGCTTCAACATCAGTCCTTCCAATGAATATTCAGGACTGATCTCCTTTAGGATGGACTGGTTGGATCTGTTTGTAGTCCAAAGGGCTCCCAAGAGTCTTCTCCAAACACCACAGTTCAAAAGCATCATTTTTCAGTGCCCAGCTTTCTTTATGGTCCAATTCTCACATCCATACATGACCACTGGAAAAAACCATAGCCTCGGCTAGACTGACCTTTGTTGACAAAGTAATGTCTTTACTTTTTATTTTATTTATTTGTTTATTAAGTTTGCCAAGATAATGTGACTTGTAAGTACCAGAGATAGACTAGGACTGCAGCTTTCTCTCATAATATACACCCAGATCAACAATATTTTTTTCCAGTTTTATTTATTTTACTTTACAATATTGTATTGGTTTTGCCATACATTGACATGAATCTGCCATGGATGTACATGGGTTCCCAATCCTCAACCCCCCTCCCGCCTCTCTCCCCATCCCATCTCTCTGGGTCATCCCAGTGCACCAGCCCCAAGCACCCTGTATCATGTATTGAACCTGGACTGGCAATTCGTTTCACATGTGATAATTACATGTTTCAATGCCATTCTCCCGTATCATCCCACCCTCGCCCTCTCTCACAGAGTCCAAAAGACTATTCTATACATCTGTGTCTCTTTTGCTGTCTCGCATACAGGGTTATTGTTACTATCTTTCTAAATTCCATATATATGCCTTTGTATACTGTATTGGTGTTTTTCTTTATGGCTTACTTCACTCTGTATAATCGGCTCCAGTTTCATCCAGCTCATTAGAACTGATTCAAATGTATTGTTTTTAATGGCTGAGTAATACTCCATTGTGTATATGTACCATAGCTTTCTTATCCATTCGTGTGCCAGTGGACATCTAGGTTGCTTCCATGTCCTGGCTATTATAAACAGTACTGTGATGAACACTGGGGTACACATGTCTCTTTCAGTTCTGGTTTCCTCAGTGGGTATGCCCAGCAGTGGGATTGCTGGGTCATAAGGCAGTTCTATTTCCAGTTTTTTAAGGAATCTCCACATTGTTCTCCATAGTGGATGTACTAGTTTGCATCCCCATCAATAGTGTAAGAGGGTTCCCTTTTCTCCACACTCTCACCAGCATTTATTGCTTGTTGACTTTTGGATCGCAGCCATTCTGACTGGTGTGAAATGGTACCTCATTGTGGTTTTGATTTGCATTTCTCTGATAATGAGTGATGTTGAGCATCTTTTCATAAGTTTGTTAGCCATCTGTATGTCTTCTTTGGAGAAATGTCTGTTTAGTTCTTTGGCCCACTTTTTGATTGGGCAATTTATTTTTCTGGAATAGAGCTTCAGGAGTTGATAATATATTTTTGAGATTAATTCTTTGTCCGTTGCTTTGTTTGCTATTATTTTCTCCCATGTCTTTTCACTTTGCTTATAGTTTCCTTTGTTGTGCAGAAGCTCTTAAGTTTAATTAGGTCCCATTTGTTTATTTTTGTTTTTATTTCTAATATTCTGGGAGGTGGGTCATGGAGGATTCTGCTGTGATTTATGTTGGAGAGTATTTTGCCTATGTTCTCCTCTAGGAGTTTTATAGTTCTGGTCTTATGTTTAGATTTTTAACCCATTTTGAGTATGGTGTTAGAAAGTGTTCTAGTTTCATTCTTTTACAAGTGGTTGACCAGTTTTCCCAGCACCACTTGTTAAAGAGATTGTCTTTTCTTCATTGTATATTCTTGCCTCCTTTGTCAAAGATAAGGTGTCCATAAGTGTGTAGATTTATCTGTGGGCTTTCTATTTTGTTCCATTGATCTATATTTCTGTCTTGGTGCCAGTACCATACTGTCTTGATGACTGTGGCTTTGTAGTAGAGCCTGAAGTCAGACAGGTTGATTCCTCCAGTTCCATTCTTCTTTCTCAAGATAGCTTCAGCTATTCGAGGTTTATGTATTTCCAAACAAATTGTGAAATTATTTGTTTTAGTTCTCTGAAAAATGCCATTGGTGGCTTGATAGGGATTGCATTGATCTATAGATTGCTTTGGGTAGTGTACTCATTTTCACTATATTGATTCTTCTAATCCATGAACATGGTATATTTCTCCATCTATCTGTGTCCTCATTGGTTTCTTTCACCAGTATTTTAAGTTTTCTATGTATGGGTCTCTTATTTCTTTAGGTAGATATATTCCTAAGTTTTGGAGAAGGAAATGGCAACCCACTCCAGTGTTCTTGCCTGGAGAATCCCAGGGATGGCGGAGCCTGGTGGGCTGCCATCTATGGGGTCGCACAGAGTCGGACACGACTGAAGCGACTTAGCAGCAACAGCAGCAGCAGCAGCATTCCTAAGTATTTTATTCTTTTCATTGCAATGGTGAATGGAATTGTTTCCTTAATTTCTCTTTCAGTTTTCTCATTGTTAGTGTATAAAAATGCAAGGGATTTCTGTGTGTTGACTTTATATCCTGCAATTTTACTATATTCCTTGATTAGCTCTAGTAATTTTCTGGTGGGGTCTTTAGGGTTTTCTATGTAGAGGATCATGTCATCTGCAAACTGAGAGTTTTACTTCTTCTTTTCCAATCTGGATTCCTTTTATTTCTTTTTTTGCTCTGATTGCTGGGCCAAAACTTCCAAAACTATGTTGAATAGTAGTGGTGAAAGTGGGCACCTTTGTCTTGTTCCTGACTTTAGGGGAAATGCTTTCAGTTTTTCTCCATTGAGGATATTGTTTGCTGTGGGTTTGTCATATATAGCTTTTATTATGTTGAGGTATGTTCCTTCTCTACCTGCTTTCTGGAGGGTTTTTATTGTAAAGGAATGTTGAATTTTATCAAAGGCTTTTTCTGCATCTCTTTAGATAATCATGTGGTTTTTATTTTTCAATTTGTTAATGTGGTGTATTACATTGATTGATTTGCAGATATTGAAGAATCCTTGCATCGCTGGGATAAAGCCCACTTGGTCATGATGTATGATCTTTTTAATATGTTGGATTCTGATTGCTATAATTTTGTTAAGGATTTTTGAATCTATGTTCATCAGTGATATTGGCCTATAGTTTTCTTTTTTGTGTGACGTCTTTGTCAGGTTTTGATATTAGGGTGATGGTGGCCTCATAGAATGAGTTTGGAAGTTTAACTTCCTCTGGAAGTTTACCTTCCAATTTTCTGGAAGAGTTTGTGTAGGATAGGTGTTAGCTCTTCTCTAAATTTTTGGTAGAATTCAACTGTGAAACCATCTGGTCCTGGGCTTTTGTCTGTTGGAAGATTTCTGATTACAGTTTCAATTTCCATGCTTGTGATGGGTCTGTTAAGATTTTCTATTTCTTCCTGGTTCAGTTTTGGAAAGTTGTACTTTTCTAAGAATTTGTCCATTTCTTCCAAGTTGTCCATTTTATTCACATATAGTTTCTGATAATAATCTCTTATGATCCTTTGTATTTCTGTGTTGTCTGTTGTGATCTCTCCATTTTCATTTCTAATTTTATTGATTTGATTTTTCTCCCTTTGTTTCTTGATGAATCTTGCTAATGGTTTGTCAATTTTATTTATCTTCTCAAAGAACCAGCTTTTGGCTTTGTTGATTTTTGCTATGGTCTCTCTCTCTCTCTCTCTCTTTTTTTTTTGCATTTATTTCTGCCCAATTTTTAAGGTTTCTTTCCTTCTACTAGTCCTGTGGTTCTTCATTTCTTCCTTTTCTAGTTGCTTTAGGTGTACAGTTAGGTTATTTATTTGACTTTTTTTCTTGTTTCCTGAGGTATGCCTGTATTGCTATGAACCTTCCCCCCAGCACTGCTTTTACAGTGTCCCCTAGGTTTTGGGTTGTTATGTTTTCATTTTCATTCATTTCTATGCATATTTTGATTTCTTTTTTGATTTCTTCTGTGATTTGTTGGTTGTTCAGCAGCGTGTTGTTCAGCCTCCATATGTTGGAATTTTTAATAGTTTTTCTCCTGTAATTGAGATCTAATCTTACTGCATTGTGGCCAGAAAAGAAGCTTGGAATTAGTTCAATTTTTTTGAATTTATCAAGGCTAGATTTATGGCCCAGGATGTGAGCTATCCTAGAGAAGTTTCCATGTGCACTTGAGAAAAAGGTGAAGTTCATTGTTTTGGGGTGAAATGTCATATAGATATCAATTAGGTCTAACTGGTTTCTTGTATCATTTAAAGTTTGTCTTTTCTTGTTAATTTTCCGTTTAGTTGATCTATCCATAGGTGTGAGTGGGGTATTAAAGTCTGCCACTATTATTGTGTTATTGTTAATTTCCCCTTTCATACTTGTTAGCATTTGTCTTACATATTGTGGTGCTCCTATGTTGGGTGCATATATATTTATAATTGTTATATCTTCTTCTTGGAGTGATCTTTTGATCATTATGTAGTGTCCTTCTTTGTCTCTTTTCACAGCCTTTGTTGTAAAGTCTATTTTGTCTGATATGAGTATTGCTATTCCTGCTTTCTTTTGGTCTCTATTTGCATGGAATATCTCTTTCCAGCCCTTCACTTTCAGCCTGTATGTGTCCCTTGTTTCTAGGTGGGACTCTTGTAGACAACATATATAGGGGTCTTATTTTTGTATCCATTCTGCTAGTCTTTGTCTTTTGGTTGGGGCATTCAACCCATTTACATTTAAGGTAATTATTGATAAGTATGACCCTGTTCCATTTACTTTATTGTTTTGGGTTCAAGTTTATACATCATTTCTGTGTTTCCTGTCTAGAGAAGATCCTTTAGCATTTGTTGGAGAGCTGGTTTGGTGGTGCTGAATTCTCTCAGCTTTTGCTTATCTGTAAAGCCTTTGATTTCTCCTTCATATTTGAATGAGATCCTTGCTGGATACAGTAATCTGGGCTGTAGGTTATTTTCTTTCGTCACTTTAAGTATGTCCTACCATTCCCTTTTGGCCTGAAGAGTTTCTATTGAAAGATCAGCTGTTATCCTTATGGGGATCCCGTTTGTGTGTTCTTTGTTGTTTTTCCCTTGCTGCTTTTAATTTTTTTTTTTTTTTTTTTTTTGTCAATTTGATTAATATGTGCCTTGGGGTGTTTTGCCTTGGGTTTATCCTGTTTGGAACTCTCTGGGTTTCTTGGACTTGGGTGATTAAGGAAATAATCCATTTTAGGGAAGTTTTAAACTACTATCTCCTCAAGTGTTTTCTCATGAGAGGCCTTTCTTTTTGTCTTCTTATTTGGGACTCCTATGATTTGAATGTTGGGGCGTTTAACACTGTCCGAGAGGTCTCTGAGGTTGTCCTCATTTCTTTTGATTTGTTTTTCTTTTTTCCTCTCTGTTTCATTTATTTCTACCATTCTATGTTCTACCTCATTAATCCTATCTTCTGCCTTCGTTATTCCACTGCTGGTTCCCTCCAGAGTGTTTTTGATCTCATTTATTGCATTATTCATTATATATTGACTCTTTTTTATTTCTTCTAAGTCCTTGTTAAACCTTTCTTGCATCTTCTCGATCCTTATCTCCAGGTTATTTATCTGTAACTCCAATTTGTTTTTAAGATTTTGGATCATTTTCGCTATCATTATTCAGAATTCTTTATCAGGTAGAGTCCCTATCTCTTCCTCTTTGGTTTAGTGGGCATTTATTTATCCTGTTCCCTTACCTGCTGGGTATTTCTCTGACTTTTCATCTTATTTATATTGCTGTGTTTGGGGTGGCCTTTCTGTATCTGGCAGTTTGTGGTTCCTCTTTATTGTGGAGGTTCTTCACTGTGGGTGGGGTTGGATCGGTGGCTTGTCAAGGTTTCCTGGTTAGGGAAGCTTGTGTTGGTGTTCTGGTGGGTGGAGCTGGATTTCTTCTCTCTGGAGTGCAATGAAGTGTCCAGTAATGAGTTTTGAGATGTCAGTGGGTTTGGTGTGACTTTGGGCAGCCTGTATATTGAAGCTCAGGGCTATGTTCCTGTTCTGCTGGAGAATTTGTGCTGTATGTCTTGCTCTGGAACTTTCTGGCCCTTGGGTGGTGCTTGGTTTCAGTGTAGGTATGGATGAGCACCAAAGAATTGATGCTTTTGAACTGTGGTGTTGGAGAAGACTCTTGAGAGTCCCTTGGACTGCAAGAAGATCCAACCAAGTCCATTCTAAAGGAGATCAACCCTCGGATTTCTTTGGAAGGAATGATGCTAAAGCTGAAACTCCAGTACTTTGGCCACCTCATGCGAAGAGTTGACTCATTGGAAAAGACTCTCATGCTGGGAGGGATTGAGGGCAGGAGGAGAAGGGGACGACCGAGGATGAGATGGCTGGATGGCATCACTAACTCGATGAACATGAGTCTGAGTGAACTCCAGGAGTTGGTGATGGACAGGGAGGCCTGGTGTGCTGCGATTCATGGGGTTGCAAAGAATTGGACACGACTGAGTGACTGAACTGAACTGATGGAGGCATTTGATGAACTCCTATTGATTAATGTTCCCTGCAGTCAGGAGTTCTCAAGCCTTTTGCCTCTGGTTCAGTCTTATTCTTACAGTAGCCTCAAGACTTCTCCATTTTCTTTCAGAGAAAATGGGCTGCGCTTTTCAGTGCCTGATGTCCTCTGCCAGCATTCAGAAGTTATTTTGTGGAATTTGCTTGGCGTTCAAATGTTCTTTCGATGAATATGTGGGGGAGAAAGTGGTCTCCCCATCCTATTCCTCCACCATCTTAGAACCATCTCCTCTCTGCTTTTTAATATGCTGTCTAGGTTGGTCATAACTTCAGTAATAAGTATACATATTTCCCTTCTCTCTTGAACCTCCCTTTCACCTCTCACCCCTGAAATTGAGCCAGATGGACTTTGTTTGAATTTGTTGCACTTCCAAATTTTAATAAAATGGAAACTAAAAGAACTGCTGTTTATTTATAGCTATATCTATTTTCAAAGGTTAAATGCATCTCATATCTCATATGTTATGGTGTTAGTGAGATATTTGTGAAGAGTCATGGTCAGGGGACCCTGTATGTTCTTACATTGCATAAATCTGTATTAGTAACATGATAATAATAATAGTGCTTGGGTGGTGTTCTCTGAATGCCGCTGACATACCATGTCTTCATTCTTTTCTCCTGTTTTCACTTACCAGCTTAACATAAAGGCCAGCAGGCCGATTTGTTGCCTCTAGGCACCCTGGAGCTTTTCAAGGAAACTTACCAGAAGTGGTCATTAGCTTTGAAGAGATGTTCTGTAATTCCAGCTGCTGCTAGATTATTCTGAAGGAGTAATGGTGAATCTAAAAATGAGTCTTCTTACTTTCTTGGAAAGATTTTAGGGTAGAGATTAAAGAAGTTAGGTTTAATCAGTCTGTGCCTGAATTAACCACACACAGCCCTTTTACTGTATAGTATTCCCAGATTTTGTGTTTGTTTATTTGTCATCTGTTTCTCCTAGTGTTCGATTCACTTGGTATATACCAGAAATGTCTAATATTTTCCAAACTAACAGATAACCTCCACTTTTTACTAGGCTCATCTCAACATTATGTAGAATAAATGTTGATACTAGCACACCTAGATTTAGAAAAGTCCTGGAGCAAGATGGGCAGGTGTGTAGGGAAATATTCCAGGTAGTTCATCATTAAGCATATATTGAGCTTACCACTATGTCAGTAGAAAAACTTTTTCTCTTTTCCCNTGCTTGGTTTCAGTGTAGGTATGGATGAGCACCAAAGAATTGATGCTTTTGAACTGTGGTGTTGGAGAAGACTCTTGAGAGTCCCTTGGACTGCAAGAAGATCCAACCAAGTCCATTCTAAAGGAGATCAACCCTCGGATTTCTTTGGAAGGAATGATGCTAAAGCTGAAACTCCAGTACTTTGGCCACCTCATGCGAAGAGTTGACTCATTGGAAAAGACTCTCATGCTGGGAGGGATTGAGGGCAGGAGGAGAAGGGGACGACCGAGGATGAGATGGCTGGATGGCATCACTAACTCGATGAACATGAGTCTGAGTGAACTCCAGGAGTTGGTGATGGACAGGGAGGCCTGGTGTGCTGCGATTCATGGGGTTGCAAAGAATTGGACACGACTGAGTGACTGAACTGAACTGATGGAGGCATTTGATGAACTCCTATTGATTAATGTTCCCTGCAGTCAGGAGTTCTCAAGCCTTTTGCCTCTGGTTCAGTCTTATTCTTACAGTAGCCTCAAGACTTCTCCATTTTCTTTCAGAGAAAATGGGCTGCGCTTTTCAGTGCCTGATGTCCTCTGCCAGCATTCAGAAGTTATTTTGTGGAATTTGCTTGGCGTTCAAATGTTCTTTCGATGAATATGTGGGGGAGAAAGTGGTCTCCCCATCCTATTCCTCCACCATCTTAGAACCATCTCCTCTCTGCTTTTTAATATGCTGTCTAGGTTGGTCATAACTTTCAGTAATAAGTATACATATTTCCCTTCTCTCTTGAACCTCCCTTTCACCTCTCACCCCTGAAATTGAGCCAGATGGACTTTGTTTGAATTTGTTGCACTTCCAAATTTTAATAAAATGGAAACTAAAAGAACTGCTGTTTATTTATAGCTATATCTATTTTCAAAGGTTAAATGCATCTCATATCTCATATGTTATGGTGTTAGTGAGATATTTGTGAAGAGTCATGGTCAGGGGACCCTGTATGTTCTTACATTGCATAAATCTGTATTAGTAACATGATAATAATAAAGTGCTTGGGTGGTGTTCTCTGAATGCCGCTGACATACCATGTCTTCATTCTTTTCTCCTGTTTTCACTTACCAGCTTAACATAAAGGCCAGCAGGCCGATTTGTTGCCTCTAGGCACCCTGGAGCTTTTCAAGGAAACTTACCAGAAGTGGTCATTAGCTTTGAAGAGATGTTCTGTAATTCCAGCTGCTGCTAGATTATTCTGAAGGAGTAATGGTGAATCTAAAAATGAGTCTTCTTACTTTCTTGGAAAGATTTTAGGGTAGAGATTAAAGAAGTTAGGTTTAATCAGTCTGTGCCTGAATTAACCACACACAGCCCTTTTACTGTATAGTATTCCCAGATTTTGTGTTTGTTTATTTGTCATCTGTTTCTCCTAGTGTTCGATTCACTTGGTATATACCAGAAATGTCTAATATTTTCCAAACTAACAGATAACCTCCACTTTTTACTAGGCTCATCTCAACATTATGTAGAATAAATGTTGATACTAGCACACCTAGATTTAGAAAAGTCCTGGAGCAAGATGGGCAGGTGTGTAGGGAAATATTCCAGGTAGTTCATCATTAAGCATATATTGAGCTTACCACTATGTCAGTAGAAAAACTTTTTCTCTTTTCCCTTGGATTCTATTTTGAGGAGCTTGCAAATTAAATTAACAAAAGACAGGGAAGACAGGAAGGGAAAACAGTTAATTAACCGTATCTAAGCTTCCCTGGTGGGTTAGAGGATATAGCGCCTGCCCACAATGCGAGAGACCAGGGTTCGATCCCTGGGTAGGGAAGATCCCCTGGAGAAGGAAATGGCAACCCACTCCAATACTCTTGCCTGGAAAATCCCATGGACTGAGGAGCCTGATAAGGCTATAGTCCATGGGGTCGCAAAGAGCTGGACACGAATGAGAGACTTCATTTCACTTCATACACATGGAAGTTTATTTAAAAATGTGATTCATGGAAGGAGGTTGAAGAGGGAGGGAACATATGTAAACCTATGGCTGATTCATGTTGAGGTTTGACAGAAACAACAAAATTCTGTAGAGAAATTATCTTTTAATTAAAAAAAAAATAAAAATTTAAAAATAAATGCAAAAAAACCCACCTCAAAATAAAAATGTGATTCAAAGGGGTAGTTAGAATATGGGACTTGTATACCATTTTAACAGGTGACAGGGAATGGGAAAAGTGCACTGATAGGAAAACAAATGACTTTTAGGAAAGATAAATGAGCCTTAGGGAAGCAGATGGGAGATATGATGGTTCTGAGACAATGTCTGTTTGGGTGTGGTGATGCCTTCTCATTTTAGAGTGAATTATCTCTAATGCAGGAGACTTAAGAGACTTGGGTTTGATTCCTGGGTTGGGAAGATCCTCTGAAAGAGGGCACAGAACCCACTCCAGTATTCTTGCCTGGAGAATCCTATGAACAGGGAAGCTTGGCGGGCTACAGTCATAGGGTGGTCACAAAGAGTCAGACACAACTGAAGCGACTTAGCATGCATGCATGCAGTGTTAGAATTGCTCCTGGGAAGGGATTTATGAGGAGTCCCTTCTGAGTTCTTTTGAGACCCTCTGCTTTTAGGCAGATAAAAGATTTTAGGAACTCAAATGCCCTTCGATTTAAAATAATTTTTATGCCACAGTGGCCTATCCTGGACATATTTGTGTGTTATGATTTGAATTATATCTCCCCTACCCCCACCCTCAATGTGTTGAGTTTCTAACCCTTCTACCTATAAATGTGATCTTACTTCAGAGTCGGGTTTTGGAGGATATAATCAGGTTGAGGTCTTTTGTGGTGCAATGGTAAAGAATCCACCTACCAAAGCAGGAGATGCAAGAGATACGGGTTTGATCCCCAGGTCAGGAAGATCCCCTGGAGTAAGAAGTGGCAACCCATTCCAGTATTTTTGCCTAGAAAATTCCATGGACAGAGGAGCCTGATGGGCTATAGTCATAGGGTTGTAAAGAGTTGGGAAAGAGTGAGTAACTGAGCACACACGCACACAATGCAATATCTGATATTCTTCTAAGAAGAGAAAAATCCATGTGAAGACAGACACACAGGGTGATGCTATGTGGTAACAGAGGCAGAGGATAGAGTGACACAGCTGCAAACCAAGGAATGCCAGGGGTTACGGCCATTGCTAGAAGACAGGAGGAAAGGAAAGATTTTCCCCCCACATATTTCAGAGGAAGCACGGCTCTGCTTATTTGTTGATTTTAGGCTTCTGTCTTCAAGAACTGTGAAGCACTGAGTTTCTTTTGTTTTAAGCCACCCCATTTGTTATGGCAGCCCTGGAAAACTAGTGTAACCAGGGATAGGGAACCTAGAGGAGATTTCTCTTTCTCTCTCTTTAACCACAAGCACCTTTAACTTTTGAAAAAACTATATAAAAAATCCACCCTATCACTTTGTGGAAAAACAAAAAAGGAAAAAATATCCACACACAAACCAATCTAAACCAAAATCCAGACCTGATCTGTTGCTTATGAATTGACATACCTAACTTGAAAAGCAGGTTTGATGAATCTAATAGACCAAGGAAAAGACTGAAATTTGTATAAGAAAAGTTCAAGCAAAAATTAGCCCAGACTGAGTGTGTGTGTGTGTGTGTGTGTGTGTGTGAACAGAATAAATGATTTAGCTGATTGATGAATAGATGCTATAATTTATTCATAAACAAGAATAAAATTTTCAAAATAGGGCACATGATGGCTTATATATTCATCTCAGCCTCTGAAAATTCCCATATATCAACCAAGATTCAACTATTTAGAAGCACCATGAATAGAATGGCATGCTGAAATACTTGAGGGTTGGACAATAGTGATACATTTTTCTACAAGTCCTTATTAAATTCCTATGCAAAAGATATTTTAGATATATAAATGTGGAAAAGGTATGGTTTTCAGGAACTTTCATCTAGAAGGGATAGGAACAAAGACAGTCTAAGAGCTTGAACACACTGGTAGAAAAGCAGAAGAGATGAAAGAGAACTAATGAGCAGAGAATGAGAGATAAAGCCTGTTGGGTAATTTGGAGGATTATGGCTAGCTTTGAATACTACGAATAAAATCTAACCTTAACTGAATATTTAAATGTGTCCTTTTTTTAATTAATTTTTATTTTTTAGTTTGTTTTGCTTTACAATATTGTATTCGTTTTGCTATACATTGACATGAATCAGCCACGAGTGTACATGAACTCCCAATCCTGATCCCCACCTTCCCCCTCCCTCCTCACACCATCTCTCTGGATTATCCCCATGCATCAGTCCCAAGCATCCTGCATCCTGCATCGAACCTAGACCAGCGATTCGTTTCACTTATGATATCATATATGTTACACTGCCACTCTGCCAACTCATCCCACCCTCTCCCTCTCCCACAGAGTCCAAAAGGCTGTTCTATACATCTGTGTCTCTTTTGCTGTCTCGCGTACAGGTTTATCATTACCATCTTTCTAAATTCCATATATATGTGTAAGTATACTGTACTGGAGTTTTTCTTTCTGGCTTACTTCACTCTGTATAATCGGCTCCAGTTCATCCAGCTCATTAGAACTGATTCAAATGTATTTCTTTTAATGGCTGAGTAATACTCCATTGTGTATATGTACCACTGCTTTCTTATCCATTCATCTGCTGATGGACATCTAGGTTGCTTCCATGTCCTGGCTATTATAAACAGTGCCGCAGTGAACATTGGGGTACACGTGTCTCTTTCAATTCTGGTTTCCTTGGTGTGTATGCCCAGCAGTGGGATTGCTGGGTCATAAGGCAGTTCTATTTGCAATTTTTTAAGGAATCTCCACACTGTTCTCCATAGTGGCTGTACTAGTTTGCATTCCCACCAACAGTGTAAGAGGGTTCCCTTTTCTCCACACCCTCTCCAGCATTTATTGCTTGTTGACTTTTGGATCGCAGCCATTCTGACTGGTGTGAAATGGTACCTTATTGTGGTTTTAATTCACATTTCTCATATTTGCTTTGTATGCATCAATTATTTAATCATTGCAATAATACTGCAAAGTAGACACTAATATTATCATTACAATTATGTAGATCAATATATGGAAACACAAACTGTTAAGCAATTTACCTAAAAGTAACATTTTGCAATCCTGAGGACTTGAGTATAGGCAGTCTGGTACAGAGCTCTTGTGCAATACAGACATTTTAAAAGAATGGCTAGATGGAGAGTTGAATAATTTGAAATGCTTTGTTTTTTGTAAACAATGACATATAAAAATTGTTCATTATAATGGAATAACTTGCTATATGGTAAGCATCACAATAAGCACTTTAAGTGCATTATACAATGTTAATCATCATATGTCCTCTAACCTAGGGCGCTGAAGACTTTCGAGGCAAAGTAATGAAATTTACCAAAATATAAAGTAGTGTTTTGGGCAAAATATCTGACAAGGTGTATACTTGATCAATGTAAAGATCAAGAGAAGTGAGAAATCAGTTATGAAGGTGTTCAGAAAATCCAGCCAAGAGAAATAAGGATTTAAATTTAGGGTAATGGAAGTAAGAGAAGATAAGAAACTAATATGAAATATTGTCAGAGTAGAATAGATATTGTGTGCCAACTAATCATTATAAGAGGAAAGAGAAAGTGAAAAAAATCACTGATAAATCTTAGATTCAGAATCTAGGTGAATGAGAGTCTCAGTGATACCACTGAGAGCAGAGGGGGCATGGAAATGGAAGGAAAGATGAAAATACTCTATCACGGGCACATTTAAGAATCTGATGAAGCCATTCAGTGGGAGTGTTTGACAAGAGCGCCAAGAGTCGGACACGACTGAGCGAGTTCCCTTTCACTTTTCACTTTCATGCATTCGAGAAGGAAATGGCAACCCAGTCCAATGTTCTTGCCTGGAGAACCCCACAGACGGTGGAGCCTGGTGGGCTGCCATCTATGGAGTCGCACAGAGTCGGACACAACTGAAGCGACTTAGAAGCAGCAGCAGAGAAACTTTAAGACTGGGGAGATAGGTTGAAGAATGATCTGCATAGAAGGTGTAAGGTTGGAGAAAGGACAGGACAGAGGGAGAGGGCAGGAGAAGCACAAAGGGCCTGCTACTAGTTACCCAAGCAGGGGAAGTCTTTTCAGTCTGCTTCTTCCCCTTGGGCCTCTCTCTTTTTGTTTCCATCCCCCGCCTTCCGCGTTCTCCACCTCCTCCTCTTCATTCTTTACGCAATGTCTTGGTATATAATAGATACTCCGTTTTGTATGAGTGATGAAATAAAAGAATGAAAAAAATGAATGAGGACACTTAAGAATACCTATATTTGTGAAACTTAGAGAAGAAGAGAAATAACAAGAAATAATCAGAAATTTTATGTATGGTTATTTAGCCCATAAATTACTATGCTGTATAGATCCTTATTCGGAGTAGGCAATGACACCCTACTCTAGTACTCTTGCCTGGAAAATGCCATGGATGGAGGAGCCTGGTAGGCTGCAGTCCATGGGGTCACGAAGAGTTGGATTTAGATTAGAATTGAATTCTATTATTTTTCTTAATTTATTTTTCAATTGAAGAATAATTGATTTACAGAATTGTGTTGGTTTCTGCCAAACATCAACATGAATCAGCCATGTGTGTGTGTGTGTGTGTGTATGTATGTATGTATATATATATATGTATATATATGTATATATATCCCTTCCCTCTTGACCCTCCCTCCTACTTTCCTCCCTACCCCACCCCTTTATTTTTCTTTTGCTTTGTTTCCTCAGTGACATACATATTGAATCCTAGTTTTCAATTGCACTTAAGATGTGAGTTTCATTTTATTGTAAGAAAAACAAAAAAATGTCTTCGGTCTAATAGGAAAACTTTCCTCTGTCTTTTATATTTTGAGTTCGTGACTGCAGATGATTCTATGTGGCTTAGGAACATAAGTCAGAACATCAGGGGTTTTCTCTACTGAACCTTCTTATCCAATGTGCTTAATCTACTAACAGCTGAGCCTTGGAGTAGTGTTTATCCTCCTTCACACTTGCAAGAGACTTAACCAAAGTTAAGAACAGTTAGACCAAAACTTGTAGTAATTTCATAAATGCCAATGTTTTATAAGATTAGATATGCAAATAGTAACTCATATTTTATGTCGAATTTTTGTATTTCTATTGAATTTACACCGCCCCTCCTTTCCCTGTTGGTGGTACTAGATTCTCTGCGAAAGGCCATTTTTGGACAAACAGACAAAACTTACAATTCACAGAGTGAGCAAGCATCATCATTATTCTATTTTGTTGTTGTTGTTGAGATTCTAAATCATGAGTTGAAGAGGTTTCAAGTTAACTGTCATTTTTTAGCCAACATTGATGTGTTCTTTGCTAGATGGTGAAGAATTAAGAAGCAGTTCCTGTCCCGATGTAGCATAAGATGTAGCAGGGGAGATGAAAACTTTCTCATTTTCATAGAAAATAAACAGTGCCATGCAGAACAGAATGCTGTGGGAGGAAGATGAGGGCCAGATGATGATAACAACAAATAAGATTTTTAAAACAACCTTCTTACCAAAGAGAAAAGGCATTTGGAGACACCCATTCCTTGGCAGAGGTTTGCATTTTTGATCTAGATTCCTGATCTGAACCACAGAACATAGATGGTTGAATGACTTTGTTCAGTTCTCCCAAGGATGGTGAGTAACTAATAATATTCTAGGTAGTAGTTTATTTCATGTAATGTATGCCTCAGATGTGGGGTAGCTCCTCCCGGCCGCCACTGACCTAGGATGCGGGCCTGCTGGTAGGGAGACGGAAAGCGGAGGAAGCAGGCCGAGGTCAGTGGCGGCTGGGAGGAGCTACCCCATGTCCGAGGCCAGTAGCGGCAGGGAGGAGACACGCCATGTCTGAGGTCTGGGGCGCCGGGAGAAGCCACCTCGCCCCCAAGGCCAGGAGCAGAGCTGAGAGGAACCACCCACGCCTGAGGCCAGGGACGGCGGCCGGGAGGAGCAACCCGAGGAGTGGTGGCTGGGCAGGCACAGGAGAAAGGTATGTTCCTTCTATTCCTGCTTTCTGGAGAGTTTTTATCATAAATGGATGTTGAATTTTGTCAAAAGCCTTCTCTTGCTTAGTAATATGTATTTAAGATCCCTCTGTGTCTCTTCCTGGCTTGATGGCTCACTTCCTTCTCGCACCGAGTAATAATCCGGTGTCTACATGTAGCCCGGTCTATCCATTCACCTACTGAAAGGCCTCTCGGTTGTTTCCAAGTTTGGGCAATTATGAATAAAGCAGCTGTAAACAAAGGTGTGCAGGTTTTTGTGTAGATATAATTCTTCAACTCCTTTGGGTAAATACCCAGGAATGTGACTGCTGGATCATATGGTAAGAGTAGGCGTAGTTTTATAGGAAACCACCAAACTATGTTCCAAAAGGACTATACCATTTTGTATTCCTAAATACAAAATAGTACAAATTGCTACTATTTATTTAGTAGCAATAAAGGAGTTTCTATTGCCCCATATCCTTACCAGCATTTGGTGCTGTCAGTATTATGGATTTTCAGCTACTCTAATAGGTGTGAAGTGAGCGGTTTCTCTTTGGTCTAATCTACAGTTCCCTGATAACATTTGATGTGAAGCATCTCTTCATATGCTTACTTGCCATCTGCACATTTTCTTTGGTGACAGATCTGTTAAGACCTTTGACTCATGTTTTTTAAGTTGTTTATTTTCTTGTTGTTGAGTTTTAGGAGTTCTTTCTATATTTGGGTCAGAGTTCTTTATCAGCTTTATCAGGCTTTTTTAAATTTTCTCTATGACTTCTCTTTTCCTTCTCTTGATGTTGTTTTTCACACAGAAATTTTTTAAGTTAATGAAGTCCAACTTACCAATTCTTTCTTTTTGAATCATATCCTTTGTGGTGTATCTGAAAAGTCACTGACAAATCCAAGGTCATCTAGGCTTTCTCCTATTTTATCTTTTAGGAATTTTATATAGTTTTGCATTTTACATTTAGGTCCATGATCTACTTTGAATTAATTTCTGAGAAGGGTACAAGGTCTGTATCAGATTCAATTTCTATTTGCAAGTGGATGTCCAGTTGTTCTAGCAGTAATTCTTGAAGACCGTCTTTCACCATTGTGTCACCTTCGCTCTTTGTCACGCATCAGTTGACTGTATTGAGGAGGTCCACCTCTGAGCTCTCCACTCTGCTCCCCTGATCCGCTCATTTATGCTTTTCTACTGTGGTTTCACAATGTGTCTGGAAGTGGGGTAGCACCAGTCTCCCCTCATGCTGTTTTCTTAAATTTTTCCTTTTTACATAATCATAATTAATAATAATAATAATATTTCCAGCTTTGATTCATGCTATATGCCAAAGAAAATGCTTGGCTAATGTAAATCTAGTGAGTTCACCTAGAATCTAGAGAAAGGTCAAGTTTCCTGGTTAAATGGGAAAAGGGGACAAAATATAAGCCAAGAGGTGTTGTGTAACCCTGCTGAAGGGAAATACTTGAATGTCCATATTGAATGCCCTTGCAGTTAAGGGAAACTAATTTGTATAATGCACATTTTATCGGCCCTGTGAGTTAATCAGCTGGTAAATGTAAATACAATAGCTGATACCTCCGCTTAGCTCCGTCACTTCCTCCTGAGATGGAGTGCTCCTGCAGAGGACGCAGAGTTGCCTCCCCTCCAGGCCCCAAGTCTTACTGGGCAGGCCTCCTGCATGGGCCACAACCTGGAGGAGAGCCAGACATTAGACAAGGAGTCTGCGTGATCTCGGAATTTCTGAATGCAAGTCTGGGTAGCAGATATCAATCTACCTGCTCTGCCTACCCTCTGTTAGAAATAAGCATTATTTTTGCCTCTATAGTTCTTTTGGGTTTTTCTCTCAACATCTTTTCAGATGTTGAGAAAGGATGCTTTTTGTTGGAGCTCTCTTGAGAGATCCACAAACACATTTTTGTAAAATTCTGAATGTGTATTTACTTAAAAATCTAAAAAACAATTATATCAATTATATCAAAGTGGGAGAATTACAGACAATTCAGTTTTGCATCTTTGCCTATTCTAAATTTCTATGAAATATATATCATAATTAGGAAAAAAGGTTCAGTTCAGTCGCTCAGTCATGTCTGACTCTTTGCGACCCCATGAATTGCAGCACGCCAGGCCTCCCTGTCCATCACCAACTCCCGGAGTTCACTCAAACTCATGTCCATCAAGTCAGTGATGCCATCCAGCCATTTCATCCTCTGCTGTCCCCTTCTCCTCCTACCCCCAATCCCTCCCAACATCAGAGTCTTTTCCAATGAGTCAACTCTTCGCATGAGGTGGCCAAAGTACTGGAGCTTCAGTTTTAGCATCATTCCTTCCAAAGAAATCCCAGGGTTGATCTCCTTCAGAATGGACTGGTTGGATCTCCTTGCAGTCCAAGGGACTCTCAAGAGTCTTCTCCAACACCACAGTTCAAAAGCATCAATTCTTCTGCGCTCAGCCTTCTTCACAGTCCAACTCTCACATCCATACATGACCACAGGAAAAACCATAGCCTTGACTAGACGGACCTTAGTCGGCAAAGTAATGTCTCTGCTTTTGAATATACTATCTAGGTTGGTCATAACTTTTCTTCCAAGGAGTAAGCGCCTTTTAATTTCATGGCTGCAGTCACCATCTGCAGTGATTTTGGAGCCCAAAAAAACAAAGTCTGACACTGTTTCTACTGTTTCCCCATCTATTTCCCATGAAGTGATGGGGCCAGATGCCAAAATGTCTCTGCTTTTGAATATGCTATCTAGGTTGGTCATAACTTTCCTTCCAAGGGGTAAGTGTCTTTTAATTTCATGGCTGCTATAGTTCTTTTGGATTTTTCTCTCAACATCTTCTTAGATGTTGAGAAAGGATGCTTTTTGTTGGAGCTCTCTTGAGAGACCCACAAACCCATTTTTGTAAAATTCTGAATGTGTGTTTACTTAAAAATCTAAAAAACAGTTATATCAAAGTGAGAGAATTATTCAGTTTTGCATCTTTGCATATTCTAAACTTCTATGAATATATATATCATAATTAGGAAAAAAGGTTAAACATATATATTTTTCAATAAAATGTTTATCTCCTCCTTGGGAAAAAAACAATTGATCATACATAGTCTTTACATAAGGTGTTGTCTGAAAATGCTCACTATTCTTATTTTAGGCATTAAATGGTTTTTCAGTAATGAGTCCCCAAATGGATTGCACAGTCAGGAGAAGCTTGCAGGAACTCTCCTGCCTCCTATATTATTAAGAACCTTCTCTAATCAGCTAACAGACTCTTGCAGTAATCAAAGAACACTGCCTCCCTTTAGCAGTTACAGACCTACATGACTTTTCAAAAACACATCACCACGTTGCCTCCCCATGGGAGACACAGCATCCCTTTGGTCCAGTAGAACCCATAGTGTGCTTTAACAGTGGCATTTTCCTCCAAATATCACTAACTTTCATAGAAGCCGGCAGCTTCAAAGTGCTGCAGGCAGCAGGCTTGGAATCAGGAGACATTTATTCCCTTCTCTGTTTCTGCTCACTTAGCCTGGCTTCATTTTGACCACCCAAAAAAATGAGAAAAATAACGCTTGTTTGTTTCTTAACAGTAATACCAGGAAAAGAAATAGGAGTCTATAGAGAAAGGCTACAATCTGAGACTTTTACAAATAAAGAAAACTACACATACTGAACGTTCAGAATCGTTATTATGTAATTAATTTCAGCAGTTCATCCATTTATGTTATGTAAGAATTTTTTAACTCAAGATGAACTTAAATATGAGATATTTTCTCCGAAGATCACGAACTTTCACAAAAGCCAGGAGCTTCACAGTGCTAGAGGCTGGCTGGGTACCAAAATGGCAGAGAAGCAAGCCCTTTGTCTCTAGGAGGAAAGCTGGTGTTCTCCAGCTCGACATCACCCTTGAGAGCTTCTTTCCCCAATCAAGAAATGAAAAATCACTTGTATGTGGCAAGTTAACCAAATAATAGTGGAAGAACACCAGTTCTAGGAAAAGACGTTTTGATGGATGTGAAAGGAATGAAATCAGATTCCTGCTTTTAATAAAAGACAACAATAATAAAACAACAACGGATCGGTGTTCTACCCACAAGAGGAGGCTTACAAAGGAACAGAACAGTTGTGCCAGGGAGCTGAAACCCACAAACATCTACAGCAGTTTGAAAAGGACAAAAGCGTAAAGTACACAAAGCATAAACAGCATAAAAACAAGTGACATCTGATAAAAAACAAGGGACTCAGTAGAAAGGCATTACAGCTTGAAGACAGAAAGGAGCAAACCAGACTCAAGGAAGAAGCTTGTTTTTACGAATCTGAACACACTGGCAAGAACAGGGAGACAGAAAACGGCCTTTGCAACTTATCAGGGCTATAGACGTCAAATAACTGGGAAACGCCGAATTAAATAGCTTTTATTTTTTTGCAAGGGTTTTGCTTTTTTCTTTTAATAATTGAATTAATGAGCTTGATTTCAGTGTCCTTTAAATAAAAAACAAGTAGGCAAAAGAAATAAGCCATTGTTGACAAACATAGCATTAGAAGATGCTTAAATGTTGTGCAATAGTTAAGCTTGCAGCTTAGAACTGAGCCCAGCTGTGACCTTAGGGTCACAGCTGCAACACACGTGGAGGGTTAAAAGTGTCGTGAGAAATCGGGGAGATCGGTTTTGAGGGTTTGCGTTCCCTTTTTAAGTGATCATTTTGCCTGATTACCTCAGAGGCTTAAAGGAGCCAAAAGCTGCAGATGCTGTAATCTACTTTGTTGGAAAGAACTTCTAACTGAATCAGACATGGATAGAATACAATTACGTAAAAAGTAATGAAGTCTCCGATCAAGATTTGGAGCAGCAGTGTTCGAACCGCTCTAATTTCTTTACTGTTTCTTTTACAAAAGACATTGGTCGTTAGAAACAAGCACTGTCTCCAAAACGCCAGTCACTCCTGTCTGGGACAGGAGAAAAGACCCGCAGGGAAAAGCTCCTGGGGACTCTTTCTATGTTTATGCTTTTGCTATGAAAATTATAGTCACGTAAGAGAGTGGGGATGGCATGGATATACAGTCATAATGAAAAGGGATAAACATGGCTTCCTATCTGAATTTATGACAAAGCATTCGGACAGATCTGGCAAAGCCCAACTCCCAACAAAACCAGATGGAGCTGCGTATCACAGAGAGAAGCTCACGGGAGCTTTCCTCTCGAATGCAAAAACAAATCCCCGCTTCTGAACATTTTTTAAACAGTGTGTCTGTGTATTTGTTCTTCATATCTTGGCCAATCCTCTCCAGATAACTTCTGTACTCAAATTTTGAGAAACAGAAAATGATAAAGCAGTTGAGATGTTTACTTTCAACTCAGTATTGACAGTCAGTCAGGCAAAAAAATATTTTCTTAACACGCACAGGGCTCATAATACTATTGTGGGCACTTGGAGGTACACGTTAAAGAAAAAGCATTGTTTTTGAACCAAAGAAAATGAATGGTGATGTTATCGATGACACGGGACACATATGTTCAGAGATTCATTAGAGGAAGAAGCCAAATGCAAGAGATGCAAGAAGGCATTTCTGACAAGAAACTGATCCTTTTCTTTTCACTTTTGCTGTAAAAGAGCTCACGCTGGGAGGATCAGCCCGCCTCTCCTTGCTACACACTGCCACCTACAGGCCATCCCGCGATTGCTAGAGAGGAACCTGTTTTCTTTCTCAGGACTAAAGTACATGTCCTAACTAATTTCATGATGCCCCTATTTCTCATGCAGCATTAAAGTTAACTGTGCAAACGCGCCCTGGATCTTATGTCTATAATCATAAAATGAAAGTGCTGCCTAGGATTCGAGACTGGTTTAGGAAAACTGAAAAAGCCCCTTCCTGCACATAGCATTTCATAGCATGGCATATTTTCATTCCTGTCCCACTTCATTTCAGGAAGCGGATTATCAGAACTAGGTGCTCAAAAAATTCTGAGTAAGGATCCCAGTTCTGCTAATTGAGATAAATCTAATATGCGAGTGCAGCATTTAATGAAGGCTTCTGATGACAGTGCTGGCTGGCAGGAGGAGTATTTTTACCTAAATGTTTAATTATCTGTGATGCAAGCAGCCACTGCTTCTCAAGGAAAACATCACCAATGTTTACATTTAAAAGATTTGGATTTTTAGGTCATCTTTTTATAAACATAGAAAAAGGAAGTTAAAAGTAGAAAGACTTTAAGTGACACACTTTTAAAAATACACAAACTCAACTATTAGTATCTGCTGAGTATAAATAAAATGACCAAAATATCATGGTTATTAGGAGGAGACAATTATGAATTTAAAGACACAATTTGGTTCTTTCAATTAGGAACAAGAACATTATGACATTTTCCCTTTGGAAAGAATTATCAAATTACTTGCTTGAAAAAAAAATTGATCATATGAGGCCAGAAAAGCAGCTTCCATGGCAACCAACGCATTAGAAGATCATAGATGTTCTATATCCTCATTTAGCATCTTGACTGATATGAATTCAGAGAGATTTAGTAAGCCCTAGATGAACTGAAAGCTAAATTTGATCACACTGATTGGTGAAAGCTACAATAAAATTAGTGGCGAAAAAAATCAACAGATTCCCAAAGATGGATTGCGATTTTTGTTAAATGCTTTAAACTCTCCCTGAACGTGAATTAATCAGAAACAGCCTTACACTTTAAAAATCTTTCTTTTTGTTCCACTGCAAATGTTTGGCTGGAAATTCTATATACATCACATTTCTGTTATTCAATTCACATCTTAAATGCACTGGAGAAGCTCCCTGTTTATAAGAATCATGCAGTGGCATCATTTTGTAAAACAAAATCTTTATGTAGTACAAATAGTAACAATTTTCTCTCCTCCATGTATTTGTTAAATAATGATCTCCAGATATTGAATTTTCTTAAGGTAATACAGCCATAATTTGCAGATAACAAAATACCAGGAGACACTTTCAGAAATTACTCCTTGAGAGTTCAAAATTCAAAGATATCACACTGCAAAAAAGAATTTGTACAAGCTGATTATCTCATATTTTCCTGTATTGTAAATAATAAGCATTTGTGTATTAATCCAGTCTACTGACAGACAACCAGTGAGTGGATAAAGACTCCTGCCAATGCAGGAGACCCAGAAGATGCAGGTTCCACCCCTGGATCGGGAAGATCCCCTGGAGGAGGAAATAGCAACCCACTCCAGTATTCTTGCCTGAAAACCCCATGGGCAGTAGGGTCGCAAGAGTCAGACACAACTGAGTGACTCACACACACACACACACACACACACACACTCTGACAGGCACTAAGGATCCTGCAATTCGGGTTCTCAGGTTGAGTTTGCATGCTAAGTTGCTTCAGTTGTGTCCAACTCTTTGCGACCCCACGTAGACCACCAGGCTCCTCCATCCCCGGAATTCCCCAGGCCAGAAGTGGGTAGCCATGGAGTGGAGTGGTTTGCCATTTTCTTCTCCACAGGTTGAGTTTAGCATAGCAAAAACTCAATGGCCTGGGTATACTATGCACTCCAACATCAGAGGGAGGAAAATAATAAATCAATTCTTTCTTAGTTAATGAGCTTTATTGTAGCTACATTTAGTTTCCTTTTCTTTCAACGCTAATTGAAACCTGCAATGTGCTGTATCATTCTGGATCTGTGTGTGTGTGTGTGCGTGTGTGTGTGTGTGTGTGTGTATAGTGCAACTTGCCTGTTACATCTAAGGACTGACCAGGTGAAAGACACGTCCCTCAAAGGAAAAAAGATCTCATTTAAAACTTTTAGATGAGAGTCTATTTTGGGGGAAGAATTTCTCTCCATATAATTTCAAGATTTGAGTTGAAATTCGGCATTTTAGCAGTGATACAACATAGAACAAAAATGTTAATCTTGATTCTTTATTCTTATACAGTGTTTTTGTCTGAACTTAAAGGCTTTTAAGTTTGCTGTCTTATTTCTTAAAATGAGGATGGTATTGTACTCCAAATTATTTTAAATATTTGAAAATTATTTAAGACTCTGCAAGCCAACAATCACTTTTGCCTAAAATACTAGTTTCCCCAGATGAAACATACTATGATTCTATTTTCCAAATAATTAGGGGAAAGGGTTTGGTTCTATTTTGAATTAACTAGAGAATTAATTCCATTTTGCCATCTATTTGTAAGAAAAGACTGATCACAGATGTGACTGCATTAGAAATTTTAATACTTATGTTGCAAGAGGGGAAAATACACATTTTATATAGAAACATCTGATAATGACCGTGCCTGTGACAGGCCCTTTGAAACTTAATAAGGCATTTATATAACACATCGGTTTTGACTAGATCACAACACTATACAGATCATCTCACCGATTTTCACAACATTGTTGACAGACAGGATACCCACCCTGAAGCTAGTGGGCCTGGGACATGAATGATGACCCACGTTGAAGTTTGTTCTGAAGCTTGTAACTACTCTGAGCTCCTCGAGGGTGAGCAGAATGTCTTATCATCGCATCACCCCCGCTGAAGACACTGCTTTGCACAAGTTGAAAACTAAAATGGATTCATGACTCCGTGCCTCCACACTCCCTTTATCTTCACAGATCACTACCTAAGTCCACCGAATCATACACCATCATGACATTCCCGGTAGCTAAATTAAGGATGGTAAAGAATCTGCCTGCACTGCAGCAGACCCCAGTTCAATTCCTGGGTCAGGAAGTTCCCCTGGAGAAGGAACAGGCTACCCACTCCAGGATTCTTGGGCTTCCCTGGTGGCTCAGTGGTGAAGAACCTGCTTGCCATGCGGGAGACCTGGGTTCAATTTCTGAACTGGAAGAGCCCCTGGAGGAGGGCATGGCAACCGACTCTTGTATTTCTGCCTAGAGCATCCACGTGGACAGAGGAGCCTGGTGGGCTACAGTCCATAGGGCCGCAGAGCTGGACACGACTGAGGGCTGAGCACAGCCCCGAGGCCACATGTAGAAGAGAGATCTTCCATGCAGCTATTCTCTAGATGGAACAAGGGCAGCCTTTCTCCTTTTTCTTTGAAAACTGGAAAATGAAATACCTTGGAAACTAGGGCACATAAGTTTAGACCATCATCTAAGAGACGTGATCCAGCTAACTGGAGGATGCTAACAGAGTAAGGGGACGGCACCCCACTCCAGTGTTCTTGCCTGGAGAATCCCAGGGACGGCGGAGCCTGGTGGGCTGCCTCTACGGGGTCGCACAGAGTCGGCCGCGACTGAAGCGGCTCAGCAGCAGCAGAGTAATAATTTATCTAAGGTTAGCCACAGGTCTCAGTGCACTGCTGTGACTTAACTAACGTCCACGGGGACTACTGGCTTCTTCAGAGGAAACCTAGAATGCTTCTCTCTGGAGGCCTGGAGAGCACACTGCAGGACCTGGCAGCGGCAGCCCTCCACGACGGCCCCGCGGGCTGCACCCCGCCTCCCAGCCTGCTCTGCTCTTCACCGCCGTCCTGCGTCTCAGGCCTTGGTCCTGCAAGGATGCTCCAGAGACCGACAGAACATGGCGGAAATGATGATACCTTTCTTCCGAGATGACGTTAGAGATAACTTCCATCTTATGCTCTCCTTCCCTCCACGCGTGTGTCTATTTAGTTAAAGTCTCCAACTAAAAGCCTGCAAGGAACCAAGGCTTCCCTATAATCACATGAGTAAGTTTCAAAGTAATCCTGGATCCCCAGTAGAGACTTGGGATAACAGCGACCAGCCTACAGGTTGGCTGCAAACTCTTGAGAGACTCAGATGCATAATCCCAACTGAGCTGCTCCCAAATTCTGACCCTCAGAAACTGTGAGATAATAAAGACTCATACTTTTAAGCTGCTATGTTTGCGGCTAATTTGTTTCACAGAAATAGATAACTAATACAGATTTGTAGATATATCTAAGGATTTTATGCTTTTGCAGTTTTGAAAGTATGAGTGTAGAATTAAATGTTTTTTTAAATGCAAAAAGTGAACATCTAACTACATAAGGCATGGTCAGGATTTGGTTTTTCTACACTAAAGTTTGTGTACCTGCGTGCTCAGTTGCTTCACTCTTGTCCGACTCTTTGCGACCCCATGGACTGTAGCCCGCCAGGCTCCTCTGTCCATGGGCTTCTCCAGGCAAGAACACTGGAGGGGGTGCCGTGCCCTCCTCCAGGGGATCCTCCTGACCCAGGGGCTCAAACCTGGGTCTCCTGCACTGCAGGCAGACTCTCTACCGCTGACCCATGAGGGAAGACCCAGACTAAGTTTTATGACTCCTAAATCATGGGCATTGGGAAAAGCTAGAAATCTAAAAAGGTTTGTAATGAACACTTTCTGCTATGATAAAGAAAGCTTTTAAGACATGAGGGAGTGGAGAATATTCCCGGATCAAAATATTGAACTAACAGTATGAAAAATAAATTCAACATAAAAAGAATAATGATCGAAGTGATGCTAAATAATTCACAGAGAAAGAGTTTTGTAATAAAACAAGGCCTTATGGGCTTAGGGTCTATATTTAGATCAGATTGGAATATGAATGTCTCATAAATTAAAGGCATAAAGAAGCCTGAGCACCGAAGAACTGATGCTTTTGAACTGTGGTGCTGGAGAAGACTCTTGAGAGTCCCTTAGACTGCAGGGAGATCCAATCAGTCCATCCTAAAAGAAATCAAAACGCTGAATATTCATGGGAAGGACTGAGGCTGAAGTTCCAATCCTTTGGCCACCCGATGTGAAGAGCCAACTCATTGGAAAAGACCCTGATGCTGGGAAAGACTGAAGGCGGGAGGAGAAGGGAACGACAAAGATGAGATGCTTGGACAGATCACCGACTCAATGGACGTGAATTTGAGCAAGCTCCAGGAGACAGAGGAGGACAGAGGAGCCTGGTGTGCTGCAGTCTGTGGGGCTGCAAGCAGTCGGACATGACATAGCAACTGAACAGCAGCAGCAAAACAAGTTAGACAAATAGCTTGGAAAATCACTGTTTAAAAGATTACGTATTGATAAGATTGATCTTTTGACAAAGTCTTCCCTGAAATACCTGTAGGGAGCAAAAGAATGATGCGTGACAACAGGCACAGCAAGACAGCGGATGTAGTATATCAAGCATTGAAACTTGGTTTTAGAAACTTCAGATCAAAAGGTAGATGAAAGCTGAAGAAATACCGTAACAAAGATTTCTACCTGGATACCATGGATACTGAGGCTGCTGCTGCTGCTGGTAACCTGTTTCAATGTGTTTAACATGCAACAGAGAAGGAGGGTGAAAAGATTTGCTTGGTCTCCAAGATGCTCTGATTTCATGTAGAAAAGCTACAATCTCTATCTCCATGAAACACAATTTTCATTTTGGACTCTATATCAAAAATGTGCAATCCTTCAAGAATCACCACAGTTTAGGCAGCACATTTATATAAGGAAAAAAACCATCCCATGTTCAATACATTGAAGTGTATTGTGCTAATGTGTTTCATAAAATAAAGCAACCTTTAGAAAACGTATAGTTAATAGGCCCACATGTGGGAGCCTTAAAAAGTTGGATTAACTTGGATATGGGGATTATTTGATTTCATATTTATAAATAAAATAGAAAGAAATTCCACTATCTAGAAAATCTATTCTTTTTTATGTAACATTTCAGAAATTTCTTTCAAAAGATTTTTCTTTTGCACAAAGCATACTCTTTTCATTTTATCCTGTGATTCTTCATACTACCTGACTTGTAAGAAGGTGACTGATATTTCCTTTTGAGGTTAGTTCAAACATCCTCTCAAGGGATCAATAACACAAATTCTAAGAAATTTAGTACACACCCCCTGCCATGTACTGCTAGGTCAGCCAGAGACCTAAAATCTTCAAAACACATGACTTATTTTTCTATTATCAAACACATTACTTTGAACTACAGTCTTTAAAAAAAGAGACATTAGCCTATTTACTTCTTATACAATAAAACATACTACAGATTAAATGAAAGATTACTAAATATTCTAAATAATCCAATATAAAGCATAAAACTAACTAGTCTCTTCATTTTTAAATGGTTAAGCAGTGGTATTTGTACATTTGATCTTTAAGATAATATTTTAAATAACTCTTCCATATTACCTGGGAAGCTCCTCAGGCAATATTCATATCAGTGTTTTGAACAGGAATTTTTCTGTGTAGGCTCTTTCACTTTCACAAGAATCCTACATTTGTGGTATTTATTGATTGCAGAGAGTCTGGAGAAACATTAAGAGGGCAAAACTGGTGTTTTTTTTTTAAAGTACATTTAACAGGAAGCATTTAAAATCAAACTTCACATGGCTGCTTCCCGAATTAGCAAGATTTGATTTCTGCAGTTCAGATTCTTGCCAAATAGCAGAATCACAAACACCAGCCATTTTTATCTAAGGCTCAATTGTGATCAACCATCCACATGGAAAATTGCCAAGGACTCCAACAGATCACTGTTTCTCAAACTGTGGTCTCTGGACCATAGGCATCAGAAGCAACTGAGATGCTTTTTAATAACAGATTTCTGAGCCCCACCCTTGATCTGCTGAGTCAGACTCTACCCAGGCAAAACTTAGACAGTCTAAAACTTGAGAACCTACTTTAGCTGTGTTTTGTTACATTTCGGCCAAGCCAGACTACTGTAGCAAGAGCTACAGAAAGAAAAAGACATATAAACTCCTCAAATTATATTTATTTTACCTGTTTGTTAGTGGATATTGACTGCTATATCACACAATTTCCTTTCTGTGGGAACACAGAAAGTATGGATTTCAGTAAAAAGCTTGGTTTTTCCTGGGGAAAAAAAGCTTCACTTTTATTCATAATTCTTACTTGTCTCTTTGTTCTGGTTACTAGATAGCTCAGCACAAATGTGAGACCTGCCTCTTGTAATATTACAATATGTAATAAAATGTTTTGAACCTACTTCAACAATCTATTTGAATCTTCACCTACCCATACAGGCAACGGAAGACACATGGGTTCCATCCCTGGGTAGGGAAGATCCCCGAGAGTAGGAAATGGTAACCCACCCTAGAATTCTTGTCTGGAAAATCCCATGGACAGAGAAGCCTGGTGAGCTATTGTCCATGGGGTTGCAGAGAGTCGGACATGACTGAGTGAGTGTGTACACACACATGTAATAAAATATCTTGAACATACTTCAATAGTTTGATATCTTTAAAGAAGCATGGATAGTAAAACAACTTAACTTAGTTAGGCAGGAAAATGGAATATAAATTGGTAGACAGGTCAATAAATCTCCTTACAATGCAATCTAAGACTGCTTTCACTATTTTGATTGTTAGGTGGCACGTTAAGTCCATCCATTGAAATATATGCTTTATCATGTATGCTTTACATAGGTCTTCCCCATCTTTTCCTTTAAATGTTAAAAATTATTTTATGTGGCTTCGCATTCTCCACATCTCAGACCTGGTGCAAAGGTACAACTGGGGGAAAACTGGGGATTAGAAATGGAGAGAGGACCTGAGTGTGCCATCATAGGTGAAGCAGTGTCCAGGAAGGGTGGAGAGGCGGCTGGGGTGGCGGGCACTGGGGCAGCCGGCGCTGGGCCTGTAAACCAGAGCTCTTTGTTGTCACAGTTAGCTGATAACCTATTTAATAATGTAGACCTTATTTCAACAACTTTTCCAAAAAGGCGAGAAACTTGTCCATGGGCCAAGATTCATCTACACTAAATATACTGAATTTCTGCAACATTACTAGATTAGTCATTGAAAAGAAAAACATGTGTGGACTGGTATTCACTGCTTGTCTTGGTGTATCAACACAAGCTAATTCCCAGGGATCACCCTCCTTCACATCCTTCAGTAAGTGCCCAAACTAGTCCTTCACAAGTCATCTGTGGTGATGAACTCGTCTGGTTTTTTTTATTTTCCACCTATCATCAACTGAAACTTCTGGAAAATACAACAATAAGTGATTCATTAGAAAAATGAAATCACAGACAAAGACACGAAATGCAAGGGCATTTCTTAATATTTTTTAAATATCTTAAAATTATTACATTTGATAGATGTAAAATTGTCTGACAACTGTCTACAAAAGTTTCTAAGTGCTTACTCTCGATTTATACATTTTTAATTGGAGCAGTAACATTATGCAGACAAGTACGTTTTTGGGCTACTGTTTCTGCAACTTTCCATGAACAACTCCAGCAATAATCCATCAGTTTATAGTTTATGAACCCAATTTCCTATCAATTTTTACAAAAGGAATTATGCTTGCCTCTCTCAATTTCTCTTTATCTTTTTCTCCTCCAAACAATTACTCAATTACAGTTGAAAATGAATTAGCAATCCCCAAGGCAAATCCTTTTAGTAGTACATGGTATAATTGAACCAAATCTAATTAGAGGAGCTTTTTAGCTATTCTTTTCTCAATTTTGGTCCTAATTTGGGACATCACTTCTTCTTCACTATTGTTGTTTTTTAGGGATTTCACTCACCAACATCAGATTCTTCTCTCTTCAGGGCACAAAGAGAACTGCATTTCTCAAGCTCACGCCAGTTGGGCGGGACTATGACTGATCCAGCAACGAGAGTGTCAAGACCTGAGCTAGTCTATTCCAGTTGCCTGGACCAAGTAACCAAAAACAAGCAAGCAAGCCACAAAATACCCCCACAACTCCGTTCTGGTAGATGCACCGGCAGCATTTGGTGGAGCCTGCCTCTCCTGCCCTGAGTCTCTGAAGGACTGTGTAAAGCTAACTCTCTTCTGATCCGCACTAGAAACGAAGCACAAGCAAGAAATGCATCTTCGTTGTGTTATGTACCTGAGATTGTGGAATTAATTGTTACTGTAACTTAACCCAGGCTGTCCTAGTTAACAGTATTTTTTAAAAAGGAAAATGAAGCAGGAAAAAGAGACATCAAACAAATATTAAGGATGGAATAACTGTAGTAAAATTTAAAAGAAAAATGAAATAAAGGGTGACATTTCGTTATATCAAGAGGGCTTGACTTAGTCTAAGCTGGGCCAAGGAGTCCAGGAAGGTCTCCTTGCAGACGGGAAACAGGTTGAGACACGAGCAGGATGTGGAGTTATTTGGAAGAAGAGGCAAAACGAGCACTTCAGACAAGACAAACCACATGCGATGGTCTGGAAACTGGAAGATGGGACGAGGGCCGTGCTAAAAAGAACAAGCAGCCCCTGGGGAGCTGGGGAGCTGCGAGCCCGCGCGATGCCCGCGGGACGGCCGCTGCGCCTCCGGCTCCTCGGGCTCAGTGCTCGGCTCCTCCTACAGCCTCCGTTCGCTGAAGACCCCCATCAGTGCTCCGAGAACACACGTTCCTCTGCAGCAGCTCTGGGTGCGCGCACTACTGGAAAAATCTCATGTTTATTACCTGCCTGACCCATGCAAGCTCCTAGTGAATAACTGACTACTGACTTAATGAATGAGGAGAAGGAATGACCGAAAACAAGAGTCTGCACGGATCCGTAACATCTGTCATCTGTTCTCAAGCAAAAGTCAAACCCCAAATCACGTTAGAGCTCTCCTAGATGTGATTATCTAAGCGTTGTTCCTATCACTTCTCTCTCCAGGACAGGAATCTCAGATCAGTTCTCATCAAAATGTGGAGAGAGCCAACATGAATTATTGAAAACAATTGATTTTTAAAGAATAAAAATGCCATTTTATTACTGCCAATACAATAGTGAAAGTGAAAGTGAAGTCGCTCAGTCGCGTCCGACTCTCCGCGACCCCCTGGACGGCAGCCCACCAGGCTCCTCCGTCCATGGGACTTTCCAGGCAAGAGCACTGGAGTCGGTGCCGTTGTCTTCTCCGTGACCAATTCAATAACACAAATTAACAGAATGACTGCAACGCTAAGGAGGTAGTCTACTAATCCTTTTTTAATGAATCAGTCCCCAGAAAGTACCTGTTGGATATCACCTGTATGACACTTTAGAGACACAGTAAATAGTCTTTAGAATCTGTGCTACAAAACTTGAAGAACACAAAATCACTCAGAAAATCGACACATCAAGCTGGATAGACTAGAAGCTGCTGGAGATTACCAGAGTAAAAACAGTGTATTTTTATGAAAGTTACCATATTTGTATTAGCATACTCATTTATTTTATGTGAATATATGTAACAAAATTAATTGAAAAAAAATCTTATTTCCTGAAATTGATGTTTTATTCCCAAATCTTTTTCTATATACTATTTTAAATAATAAATTTCTCCTTTGTGAAAGGTACTGAAAAATAAAATTGACTTAAATTTGGACATATGTAGGTGCAGAAAAGTCTAGGAAACAACCAAAGAGGATAGGCCCTTTCTCCTAGAAGTGTTTTACAGTTTCTGTTCTTCACAAACTAGTCTTTATGATCTTTCAAATTCTCTCTTTTCACTAAGTGGTGAGCATCTATGGAAAAACTCCCTTAACATTCCATCCACCTTTGATTCAAGAACTATCTCTAGTTTATCAAAGGTCCTAGGATAATGGTTACAAAACAGATCCCAACTTCATTTTAACACTTGCTCTTTCCAAAAAAATTATATTTTTTTAAAATTTTGCTCTCCAGATTATTTTACATATGAATAACCAACAGAGAAATCTATTTTCAATTGTTAAAAGAAATTGAAAGAAATTTCTGTCATAAGAAATTAAAAAATAAAAATAAAAGGCAATTCAGTCAATTTGAGATTTGCCCTGGATATTACTTCCTGATTCTCCTTGCTGATGGTTAGCAAGGTCGTTTCCATGATTATACTTTATCTTGATCCACTTTACATTTCAACGTAATGAAAAGTCATCCCACTATAGGATACTGCTCTTTAATGAATCAGTATCACATGAATCATTTATGCTGTCTTCAATATCAAGTCAGTGCCTCTGTTATAGCAATATCTAATCTACTATAAACATACCCCTCTGAGACAAAAATCACTTGCAATAATTATAATTACTATATCTGTTTCATCAAAATTAATAAATTTTGCAGTCTATACCTGCAGTAATGCTGGATCGTACTCTGATAAATTATTCTTAAATTGTATACTTTGCGTAGCTAAATATTCCAGTTGCATGAAGGCAAAGATGGATGGATGTATTCTTCAGCATAAAATACGTCAGGCTCACTAAAAGAACATGGGGTCAAATGCCACTTAAAGCTGAGTCACTACTCCCTTTTATGGTCTGGTGATCGAACACATCTATTACCCTTCATGCTTTCAACTCTTCTGTTTTTTTCTCCTTCTACAATAGCTCCTAATTACCCATGTCAGTGAATCATCTCACAAAACATTGCTAGAATTCCATCTTTAAAAATCTGCTGCATTTAAAGTCATTGCATTCAATTATTCCAATAATAGAGACTGGCATCCTGTTCTCTATCCCTGGTGACTCGACTGGTAAAGAACCTGCCTGCGAGTGCAGGAGACACGAGGGACGCGGGCTGGATCCCTGGGTCAGGAAGATCCCTGGAGGAGGAAAGAGCAACCTGCTCTGGTATTCTTGCTTGGAGAATCTCAAGGACAGAGGAGCCTGGAGGGTTACAGCCCACGCGGATGCAAGTGGGGGACACGACTGAGCGCACACGCACACTCTATTTAAGGAATAAAATTTAAAAGCAGCAGATACGTATGGATTCTCGGAGGAATATTCCATTATTTTAAATTCTACTCCTTTCTAAAAGAAAAATCCCTAGTAATATCAGGGGACAGAGTTCATGAAAAGATTATGAGGAATCACCTTATGAGAAGAAGACTTTTACTCAAAATCCTCAAGGGCCTTCCCATCTTCCATATGGTTTGTAGTTTAAGCTGGTAAATAGACAAGTTTTTGTCTCAGCTTGAAAGCCTATAATTTACTTCTGTATAAAGAGGTTTAAATGGATTTTTCTTCTACTTAAACACCAGTATTTTTCATCACCATTTTCTTAGCATATTCATGCATCAGTAATGTAAGATGACTGGGGAGAGTGGAAAGATAACTCCTGCATTGACAATGGAGCAGATATTACACCATTTAAGATAGGTCACAGGTACCTTTCCAAAGGGTATCAACAGTGACCTTAAATGATAACTTTCTGCCATAAGTAAAACAATTTGGGGCAGTATTCACCAGAACCAACTGCAACCTCAAGGTCCGGAGATCAAGGGTCTCTTGTAAGTGCAAAGAGTACAGACCTTTGTACTCTTCATTAGCGCATGTGAAACTTAAGGTCAGAAAGAATTCCAACGATGCTTCTGGTTTTATAGCATATATTCAGAGAGAAAGATTCCATCACAAGTAAATTCTGGCTCATACTCTTCCTACTCCTAGTTCTATGGATAAGAGACGGAGAGAGAAAACTTTGGGCTGTGAATTTTACAGTTATTTAAAATTAGATCTGGTGACTTTCACTTTCAAATTGTCTTAATGCATACCTCACACAAGATCGATCCAAAATGCTTACTAGCAGACACTCACACTTTGAATTCCAGTGAACACTGTGTCTGTTGTCTCTTTTTAAATTCAGCACACATCTTTTTGATAGCGAGCTGCAAGAGCTGTTTGTGCATTTTGCAGATTAATCCCTTGTCAGTTGCTTCCTTTGCAAATATTTTCTCCCATTCCAAGGGTTGTCTTTTTGTGTTGTTTATGGTTTCCTTTGCTGTGTAAAAGCTTTTAGGTTTAATTAGATCCCAATTGTTTATTTTTGTTTTTATTTTCATTACTTTAGGAGGTGGATCAAAAAAGATCTTGCTGTGATTTATGCCAAGAAGGTTCTGTTTATGTTTTCCTCTAATAGTTTTATAGCATCCAGCCTTACATTTAAACAAGTAACCCAGTCAAAAAATGGGCAGAAGGTCTAAATAGACATTTTCCAAAGAAGACATACAGATGGCCAAGAGGCACATGAAAAAGTGCTCAACATCACGAATTATTATAGAAATGCAAATCAAAACCACAATGAAGTATCAACTCACACTGGTCAGAATGGCCATCATCAAAAACTCTGCAAACATAAGTGCTGGAGAGGTGTGGAGTAAAGGAATCTTCCAACATTGTTGGCGGGAATATAAATTGATACAGCTACTATGGTGAATGGTATGGTGGTTTCTTAAAACACTAAAAATAGAACTACCATAAGACCGTTGCACTCCTGGGCATATACCCAGAAGAAAACATAATTCGAAAAGACACATGCACCCCAATTCTCACTGCAGCACTATTTACAACAGCCAGGACAGGGGAGCAACCTAAATGTCCACAACAGAGGAACTGGTAAGGAAGATGTGTACATATACACAATGGAATGTCGCTCAGCCATAGAAAAGAACAAAGTCATGCTATTTATCTGCAGGGACGTGGGTGGACCTGGAGATTGCTATCCTGAGTGAAGTCAGACACAGAAAACAAACATGGTATTGCTTACATGCGGAACCTAAAAACAGGGTACAGACGAGTTTACTGAAAACGGGAGCAGAGCCGTGGATGTAGAAGGCAAAATGTATGGTTGCCAGGGGAACGGGAGGAGGGATAAACTGGGAGATGGCAACGGACATAGACACACTCCTACCTGTACAGCAGACGACTGAGAAGAACCTGCTGTGTCGCACAAGGAGCTCCACTCAGCACCCTGCAATGGCCTGCTTGGGGAAAGAATCCACACACACGGGACAGAGTGGATACGAGTGTGTGCTCAGTTGGTTCATTTCCTGTCACCTGAAACTAATACGGCGCTGTCGATCAAGTGTCCTCCATGCATTTTTCTAAAAGAACAACCTACGTCATTACTTGAATGGAAAAGGTAGAAATGGAAAACCCTCTCCCCATCATCTTATACCATCACAGACGCTAAACATAAAGCAGCAATAAAGCAAGGCACAGTGCTGCTAGTCCCGTCTATTAGTCCAGACACAATCCCTGGGTTTGCGTCAGGAAAACCAAAAAGGGATGAAAGGGTGGAGTTCCATGGGACATGATACAGAAGAAGCCATTCCCCTCAGAGGCTAGAACTGAGTGATACAGAATTCGTGCATCAGCTCCCAATCTTCTTATTCTACTGGAAGTAGAGAAATGAGAACCAAGAATTTGTAGTTAAGTGGACATTGTTACCTAGGCAATTATGTCCAAAGTGTGTTATAAAACAAATCCATGTCTAGGAGAAAAAATGTCCTACATAAACCACATGACTTAAAACTTAGACCTAGACTGATATGAAGGCATAAAAGACATACTTCAGGTGGAATATCCCTGAGAGCAGGAACTTACCAAATCAAGATTGAAGATTGCTTACCAGAAATGAAATTCTGGGGTAAAACCAATCAAATTTTAATAAAACTGTGTATACTTTATCATTTATGTATTTATTTATGTTATCAAGCAGAGGAGAGGCTGAGAATGACCCAATTTGACAGCATTTAAAGTGAAAAGCCTTAATGACATTAGTTGACCAGAATTTCAATGAGTCAGTGGGATAATACAAATATCCCAAAATATTGATGCAGTCATGGACTATATTAAGAAGAAAATTTTGAAAGAAGAGGAACACAGTGTTCTCGTCTTTAAAAGAGAAAGAAATCCTGAACTCAGCAGGGATAAGGTGACATTTGGAATGCTGCATTTTTCCCCCATACTTGACATTTAAAGAGGGACGCTGGCAATACACAGAAGTGCTTCTTGAAATACATTCAATGGAGTATCACTGTGTTACAGAGAATAAAGCTATTGTGATCAAATAAATTTGAAAAATACCAGATTAAAAACATATGTCATTTTTAAAGCCATTTAAAAATTGTTTCAAAAACCTTTCATATAGGCATCCTTGGAATATGTCTGTGCAAGTGTGCATTGAAGGTATGGTTTTTGGCCTTTCACTGATGACTTTGACCATGGGATCCCTTTTTAAGACAGAGCTCTCAGAAATAGTATCGCAAAGGACATGCTTTTGGAAATATTGCCCTAAGTATGTTCAAAAGGTCATGGACCAAATGATAAGAAATTTGAAAGCCATACTCTTTGACTGGAAAAGTAGGCATTTTATACTGGGAACAAAAAGGCTAGGGAGAATCATAAGAATGAATTAAATTGGAAGACGCTGATTTCTTTTGAGGACATATAAATTACAATCATTGAATAGAAAACAAAGGGCATTTTTTGGTTTAATATAGAAAAGGCATTTCTGCCATTATATCTAAGAGTGTCATGGCCTTCCACAAGCAGCCATGAGGCTTCCTAAAAGAATAACATTTTTCCCTAATAGCCATCAGTCCGGAGATTTGGGAAAGAAACCTTTATAGATAAAAGTTCAAATTAAAATGAGGTTAAAATTAATTCCAATACTATGATTTACATCTATGCATAATCATTTGTTCTCACTAAACCCACCTGTATAGCTCTGCCATATTAGTAATAATCATAGAACATAACAGCCGCTATTTGCTACCACTCCCTGATTAAAACTTCCAGTGGCTCGTACAGTGCTTGTCAAATAAGCTCCTATTTCTTCCGACTTTCCGTTAGTGATGGGACTGAGCCTACACGTAGCCTACACCGTGTGAAAAAATACGCGTGTTGACTGTGTGACGTTGTACAGATACTGCCTCGGGGATAAGAGGTTCCTGAATGTAACAGTTGAATCATTAGCATACTCTAAGGGGGTTTTGGAAAGGTAAAGCTTTCAGCAGTCCACATTCAGCAGTTCTGA
>SJXQ01001608.1:15948-49093 GCA_006408695.1 Aepyceros melampus | reverse complement strand
TTTGGGCCCTCCTTTGGAATTCAGGCACCACTTGCGTGGGGAGGAGGGGTGGAAACACACACCTCCCTGCCTCCTCTCACTTATTATCACGTCTCTGAAGTGAACGGCGGTGACAGATAGGCAAGATATAAGACCCTCAAATCCTTATCCTCAAATGTGAATCCAGGCAAGGCTTTGCCCTTGAACCCTTACATGATGGACTAAACTGGCTCACTTCTAAACCACAAGGATGGTTTTGCCCAGACGCGACCAGTTGAGTAGCCTAGATGATGCCTCTTTTACCCGGGGCCAGATCTGGTTCTGAAATGGACTTTCCTTGACCAGAAACCCTTCCCACTTTGGCAGGCAACCTAAGGTCTATCTTTCCATACCTGTCACATGACATCTCCCAAATGCATATTTCCAAAGATGAGTCAAAGATTAGCGAATATCACTTTATCACTCTCTTTTCCTGAGCACAAGTTCCTCTTTGGAAACTACTCTCATGAAGAACCTCTTCTCCGTAAAAGTTGAGCTAGAGAACCATGAACATTCCTCAGATAGGTGCTGTGTTCTCCCCAGAGGATTTAAAGATTGTTACCAACATTTAAAGCTTCCTATAATTTTCAAACTACCTTTCTACCTTTATTCTTTTGTGACACCTTCACAAAGCGATCTACTTACTGTCTCCTGAACATTTAATCTTTAATGAATAACCCGTGTTCTCTCATCATGTCTCCAAGCCTCTGGACATGCTACTTTGTCAAATGTTGGCCCCAGTAAAAGCAAGTTTTTTAGACCAGATGTTGGCAAACTTTTTCTGAAAGACCAGAGAGCAAGCATTCTGGGCTTTGTCCACCATCCTCTCCTCGTTACAACTACTCCATTCTGCTGTCATGTAGCATGAAAGTAGGCACGTGCTTTGTGATAAATGAATAGGTATAGCTGTTGTTTTTATAAAACTTCATAGAAGCAGACATGGGCAAATGTGGTCTGCAGCTCATGGTTCACAAAGACGCATTTTAGATTCAGCTCAAGAGTTCCTTCTCTGACTCCTTTCATGAAACTTTAGATCTGCTCACCTCAATCAAGCAGAAATAGAATTTCTTTTTTCATGCTCATCTAGAATTTATATTTTTGTTATAATAATTCTCTTATTGTACTACATATTTACATATTTAGTTTCCTCTCTAAATAGTGAATCCATCAAGGATAAAGACTGTCTTATAAATCAGTATCAAATAAAACAGTTAGCATCCTATATGTACTCAATAAATGTTGACTATTTGATTAAATAAATGAATTAATTAATTACTAGATGATGAATATAAATGTTAATTTAATATGAATCTTGAAAAATGGATAGGATTCAGCAGACCTTTGAAATGTAAGTGTAAAATACTGTTACATCTAAGGAGAAACTATTTGTTTTTCTCCCCAACACCCTCCTTCATTCAATCTACAAGTATTGATTGAAGAGTGCGTGCTAAAGGCAGAGCCCTTGAGAATTGCCATTCAGTAAAGCAGCGCTTCCCAGAGTTGAAGACTATAAAGCGCACTAAGCCACTGTGCCCACTAAACGTGCCTATCATCGCCTGTGCATGAAAGTCCTTTTAAAAGTTAATGGGATCCAGATGCATAGAGCAGAATAAAAGAGAGGAATACTCAGACCAAATTACACAAGAATTTATGACACTCCGTCCCTGTATGTTGAACCAAGGGATTTGGGTTACTGAAGAGAGCATTCTAATGAATTCTTTTCATCTACTCTACACATCACTGTCCTTCCGTTAAAAACATGTTGGAGAGGAGAGCATGGCAGAGCACCAACATACTAATCCTTTGTTTGAGAAGATCCCTAGGTCTTTATGTCCCCTTTAAGTACCTTTAATCTTCTTTAATTAACTATGAATTTCTTAATTTGTATTGTTTATTATTCTGTCCAATTGGCTCTCCTCATGGCCATCTGCTCTAATGTATATTTCATAACTGATCTTCATATATTTTAGATGTCATCCTACTCTGGGCAATCATTTATGCAGTTGCTAAGAGCCAATTTCTGTTGCTGAAAACTTAATATTTAAATGATGAAAGCTTAAATTATTTCTCCAAACATGTGAATATCTATTGTTAAGTTCTGAACATATCTGATGGCATTAAACTGATACCTCCTGGTCTGGGACAAAAGGACTTCCTGTGTATATTAGTGTCCTGAGCCTCCACAATGTTCAAATGAGGTCCAATTCATTGTCATAACTGAAATTTTCACAGGTTCTGAGATTATCTGCCAGAGCTGAACTTCAACTCATCGAAGTTGCCCCCAGCCACCCTCAAGTATTTGAGGATTGCCAAGAGATGTCTTGGAAGGGGACAGCAGAGAATGAGGTGGTTGGATGGCATCACTGACTAAATGGACATGAGTCTGAGTAAACTCCGGGAGTTGGTGATGGACAGGGAGGCCTGGTGTGCTGCAGTCCATCAAGTCGCAAAGAGTCAGACACGACTGAGCGACTGAACTGAACTGAACTGAACTGAAGAATGTCTTCTGTATTCTCAAGAGGAAATCCATTCTCACTCAGTGTTAACCCTTCTCTGCCACCTCTTGCTGTAAAACAGGATCGACATATGAAGCCTTCAAGGTCCCTTGCTACTAGAGGGAATAACATCTCCCTCTTTGTTCTGCTTTGCTGGTGGAGACAGTTTGGGGGGCCTGTGCCCCGGCAGTTCACATATTTTAATAAACCAAGTCCATTTTTCATGACAGTGTTTTTTATTCTTAACACACAGACATAGGTCCATGTATTCTGATACATGGTATCAGGATATACCTTGAAAGGTAGGCTTTCAAGTAGAAATTTGCAGCTGTCTTCAGAGTACGCTTTCTCCTCTGATGTCAGAAATTTTGTTCTTCGGAAAAGTTTATTTCCTTGATGGATTTCCTCAGGACCAGTTCTTTCAAAGCATCACCTCGCTGTTGTTATAGTTAATGTATGTTAATGTCTCCCAGGTTGGCCCCTGTCCACACTGCTGTTTGTCATATTGAAAGACCAGCTTGTGCTCAAAATAGAATCCTTGCTATGTTCATAAACTTTCATCCTGAATGTCTTCTTTGATTTAGTAAAGACTGCTCATAAGAATTATCAAAAAACCATTAATCCACTTCTCTCTGGATAAAAAAAAAAAAAAAGACATACAGGCTCTCATATATGAATATTACTAACATCTTGTCAGAAAGACCTGTCTTATGTGGAAAAGTTCCCTGATGAGTTCAGCTTTGTATTTAACGCTGGAAAAGATCTTGGATAGTGCCTGCAGTGGCAACGTTCTACAAATGAGAATATTTAGGTCCAGACAAATTAAAGGAATTTTAAAAGTCAAGCAGCTGGAAAGTTGAATATTGATTATTATAGTCACTCGGAAAGACTAGAAAGATAAAACTTTGAAGAAAAGGCTAGGAAAAATTCATCACAAACTTCGACGTACATAGTCAGCACAGGTCCTGGGAATTCCTAGCGCTGAGTCGGAACGGCAATGTGCCTTAGGCAGGCCGACAACAAAGCTAAGACATGTCACAGTATATATTATTTTCCCAGGGAAGGCTTCCCTGGTGGCTCAGAGGTTAAAGCGTCTGCCTCCAATGCGGGAGACCCAGGTTCGATCCCTGGGTTGGGAAGATCCTCTGGAGAAGGAAATGGCAGTCCACTCCAGTATTCTTGCCTGGAGAATCCCATGGACAGAGAAGCCTAGTACGTTACAGTCCACAGGGTCGCAAAGAGTCGGACACGACTGAGCGACTTCACCTCACCTCAGGGAAGGCTTATAATAAGGAAATGTTGCCGACCAAAACTTATGCTGAGTCCACACCCCGCATCACATTTTAAAACTGTATTTAAGACGATACAGTCTTTGTCATTCGGCATCATTTTGTGTGCCCACTCTTTCCTCCAGGAAGTGCTCTTATGGCAGTGCTGGAGAGTTTTCTGTATTTATTGTATGGTGCCAAAAAGACGGGTCAAAGGACATCTCTGAAATTCTTGTGGGCTAAGAAAAGAGAACATATTTCAGTGTCTTCTAAAAACAAAAGGACTCTGGGAATGGGAGCAATGAATTGCTCTCTGACAGCTCCTCTGTTTGTGATGGTTATTGCTTACAGGGCTTTACTGCTACCTGCAAGTGTAAATTGCGCTCCTGGGACTGCTCTGCACGTAACCTTTAACTCACACTGGATAGCAAACAAATGAAAGAGAGGCAATACCATCAGATGTGATGATTTATTTTTAAAGCCCAAGTTTTTTGTTTAATATAAATGTAAAAACATAACTTTCCCTTCAAGCCAGCCAGGTAGTTTAGGCAATTTATCAAGCCAAAAGCACTGAAGCTTCACAGTAAGAAAGCAAGAAAATGCATTTGTGCCCAAGTAATTGTCTTTCTCTTTCTGTAATCTACTAAGATACACTTGGGGTGCAGGTGATTACAAATGATGATTACAGTCAAATACAGAAATTCCTTCACGCAATGAGCCCAATTTCTTCTTTAGCTTTTAGAGGTGCTACAACATGACTAATTTAAGTCTCCTTTTGCCTTAGAAGTGCTTTGTATGTTTTTTTTTTTATTTCTTCAAGAAAACTTGTTAGCTCTCATTTTCTAATGAATTGCAATTCTTCTGAAAGACATATTTTCTTCCATTGTCTCCTTTGATGAAAGCTATTTTATAACCTTTGTACAAGTCCTGCCCAAATACAGGCAGACCCATGTAAAGTGTGAGTTATGTTGTGACTGTTCCACATAGCAATCAGGTATTTACTGGGTGGCTCAGATGGTAAAGCGTCTGTCTACAGTGTGTAGACCTGGGTTTGATCCATGGGTTGGGAAGATCCCCTGGAGAAGGAAATGGCAATCCACTCCAGGACTATTGCCTGGAAAATCTGACGGACAGAGGAGCCTAGTAGGCTACAGTCCATGGGGTCACAAAGAGCTGGACAGGACTGAACGATTTCACTTCACTTTACCATATGCCAGGAAGTATAAGGAAACATAAAGGTTAACAAAAATTATAAGATTATTGATCTCATGGAATTGACTATAGTGGGGAGATAAGAATGAAAGTAAGGAAATAAATAAACAAGATAATTAAAGTGGGTTAAATGACTTAGGATAGGGATGGAAGTTACTTCAAAGTAAGTAGAGAGACAGTACTTCCCTGGGAAAGGAATATTTGAGCTGAAACATGAAGACAAGAAGGACTCAGGCTTGAGAAGATCCAAGGGGAAATAGTTGGGATAGAAGAAATAAGCAATGCGAATACTCAGTCAGAACAGAAAGGAGGTCAGTGAGGGGGAGTCACAGAGATACGTGCTAAGAGTAGACAGGGGCCAGATCACCCAGTGCTTTGCAGGTCACTGCACAGGATTCGATTACATTAGGGTGCAGGAGACCAATACCAGAAAATCTGAAACAAAGGGACATGGGAGTCTTCAGGAAAGAAAGAAAAGAGAAACAAAGCAGTAATTTCATTATGATATATTCTTGAGGTGTTTGCTTATTTGCTTTTTGCACAGAAATTTTGAAGCTTTGGAATTTAGCAGAATGATGGTATAACATCTCTTGTCTAATAGACTGAGTGCTTCCTTACTGTTTTGAGGTAACTAAGCCTGTTCTAACTTGCTTTGCAGGTGCATAAAAGTGGAGAGACTACACCTACCTGATAATATACACTCCCAAGTACATTTAGTGGAACAGGGAACAAATAATATAAATGCTATAAAACGTGAAGAATAATTTGAATCACAAATTGGCAATTAAACCTTACATTTTCTGACAAATGCAGAAGCCCATAGGCTGATTGTCTTTTCAACACAATAACCAAATTTCAAAACAAGGCTGCCTTGGCTTTACTGTCTTCAAACTCACACTCATAATAGAAAGTCAAATGAGAGGACTGTTACATTTGAATTAAAATTTCATACATCAGACTTCAAAATCAAAAATAGCTGTAATGTTAAGACATTTCAAAGCACAGAAACATTAAGGAAATAGACTATACATTAAATCCTTTCATCTGTCAAATTTTGTACCATTTTCCACATATTCTCAGAACAAAGGGGAAAAAACTCAGGAAATTACTTCCAGAATTAGATCAGAAAAATTAAAAACATTTTGGGTGCAATTTACCGTACATTTTGAAAACAAAGTTCTTAATGTCACTGAAAGCCTTTATTAAACTTTGAGCTACATTTTATGAAAGCAAAAGGAAATCTCTGCTCAAAGATATAACTGATGTGATTCTGAAAGTCGGTTTGTCAAAGGAGTTAAATCAGATTAAAAAACTGGCTCAAAGTAAGCAAAACTGGTCAACTGAATGAACATTTTGTTAGATACCTGTACAAATACGGTACAAAAGATGTCTTTAAAAAGAAGCTGAAAATTCAGCTTAACTGATCACCTTGAGAAGCCTTTATATACTGTCTAAACACAGAAAACCTGCCATTTTCCTCCCCATTTGTCTTTTCAGCTTTAATACCCAAACATCTTAGTGGTTTAGGTGAGACTTTTGTCACAACATTAACATGATGTGTTGAGGTTTGGCAGAGACTGGGCTTGAGAATTCTCTTTCCCCTACTATATTCTGTTCTGTCTTTTGATCCAAAAGATCAGAGACCCAGAGGAAAATATAAATACCAACTACTGGAAATGTGCAAGAATTCCTCAATAGTTTACCATTAATTTAAGTCAAGACTAGATAAATTTGAATTGAATTTGAATTGTCATTGAGTACTGAAAGTATACATGTAATTCACAAGATATAGGTGCAAAAGAATAAAAACACTAAGATTGATGTAAATGTTTGTTTCTGAAATTTAACTACTTAAATTCAGTTCATCTTCCACAGTGTCTCTCTGATTGGTCCTATATCTTCCTGGGAAATGGAAACTGGCAATAAATAGAAATATTTCTGAAGAGAGAACCAGAAAGAGCAGGTAATCCATCAATTTAAAAATAGCAGAATAACACAGAAGTTTAGCCTGTAAATGCTGGAAGTAGGTTACCTGGTCTTGATCTGGCTTTTCTACTTACAGTCATTAACTTCCATTATTTGTATAATGGGAATAATAATAGTACCTACATCGTAGGATTTGGCAAATAATCAAATGAGAGGATATCTATAAAGTGTTGAAATTGTTCCTGGCATGTAGTTAAAAGTATATATACCTGTTAGGCATTATTTTTTTTTAAGAAGTAACAGTTTACAAATGACCAGGAATTGTTCAAGATAAATAAAAGTGAATTCTGAAGTCTATAGTAAATGAAGTGTGAATAAATTATACATAATGGTACTTAAAAAGTAATTGTAGTATCATCTGTTTTTATTCTAACTTATTTATCATTGGGGAGTAAGCACAAATAATAAATAAACCCCAAAAGGGTGTATTAATAATTCCATTATAGAAAAATAACTAATGAAACAAGGCACACACTCCTCGCTACATGAGAACTTAAAAAATCATGAATGGGCTTACAGAGAGCTGATTTCAAATCTAGGCTCCATCCATGCTAGTTAGATGACCTCTCTGATATTCACAGGGTGGGTAGTTCCAACAAAATAGAAATATTAGGGAAAAAAATTCTCACAAGCTTGGAACAGGGACTGAGAGAATTCTGTCAATACCCCTCAGCACCTGGCACAGAGTGAATATTCAGTAAAAGCTGCCATGCTTCACCTTTAAGACTAGGGTCGCTGAGGTCAGTGCAACCTTCCTACAATACCTGTCTATGTCGCCATAGTCTGGGGCAAAGGTGAAGGCTGAGCTGATAACTGGTCTACCCTGGGAAAGGCCTGACTGCTCCAGCATGTATCTCGTCAGGTGAAGGCAACTGGGATGAATTCTAAGTTGAAAAGAACACGAGGAAGAATAAGCTTTCCTCTCTTGGGCCTCAGGATTTTGTGTTACTGAGATTATGTAGATCAATATACCTTGCTCGAGATTCACTGAATTTAGTGGGAAGTGATGGCCCGTAGCAAGCTGGATCACGCTCAAGGACAGCCCCAGGGGCACTGCACTGTGAGAGTTGGCAAGACAGAGCAGGCACAAGCCAACTAGAGACGGATCGGCGATTCTTTTTAAAAGTGGGATTAGCTGCCTCTCCTTCCTATCATTTTTTCTGTTTGGTCTTCATAGAAAGACACATTTGTACTTGCTCAAGCAGATGCTTCTACTTTCTTACCTAATGATATAGGGAATCACTAGGGTAGTATTTTGGAAGAACAGATGTTGACTTCAACAAATGTGGCATTTTACTGCGGACAAAGCCAAAGAAAATCTGGCAAATACAATTTTCATAGGCCTACTCATCTGTAGAACTATTCCCAAGAATATTTAATCTAGATTAGCACTGTCACATAAAAATATGTGAGCTACTTGTTGAAATTTAGATTTTCTAGTAGCTATATTAAAAAAATAAATAAATGACATAATAAAAAATATATCTGATTTCACACAATATTTCAAAACTATTATTTCAAGATGCAACCAGGAAGTTCCCTGGCAATCTAGTGGTTAGGACTCTGCACTTTCACTGTTGGGAGCCCAGGCTGAGTTCAATCCAATCCCTGGTCAGGGAGCTAAAATCTGGCAAGTCACACGTTGCAGCTATAGGAAAAAATGTAATCAATACAAAAGTATGAATGAGATATTTTGCACTCTTTCTTTTGTACTAGTCTTAAGAATCTATAGGTCAGCTCATACATATGCGTGTCTGCTACATCACTAAGTCATGTCCAGCTCTTGCAACCTCATGAACTGTAGCCCAGCAGGCTTCTCTGTCCATGGGATTTCTCAGGAAAGAATACTGGAGTGGATTGCCATTTCCTCCTCCAGGGGAACTCATCCCAGAGATTGAATCCATGTCTCCCGCATAGACAGGCAGATTCTTTAACACGGAACCACCTAGGAAGCCATCTTATACATATAGGATATCTCAATTCAGACTAACCACATTTAGTTAGTTGCTAGTAAATTAGCTCAGATTTGATATGAAATAATATAAGTAGACTGGGTTTTTATGTTCCTTTTTAATGACCATATATCTCAATTTAGCACCATTTGAGATAACAAACTCTAATGTAGTTTTTGGAGTCAGTTTTTAATCTATTTCAATTCTTGGGCATAATCTAGGTGGTATAAATGGCTGCAACTGTCTTATCTAAAACTACTGTGGAGATTTTGAAGTAGTGGTTCTTAAGAGCAAACCTGATGTACAAGATCAAAACCCACAGCAATCTGCCCTTAAAGGCCATCCTGAAATGCTTTTAAATTTTAATTATAATATCTAAGAAGACAGATATTTGCTGAATGAGTGAGCAAAGAGATGATGATGAAGAATGTATAACTGGATAAAATTCACATTTCATAACTTTATAGTTTGTATTTTTGTTGGTAAAGATTTATTATATGTTCTCTTAAACCATTTATGGTGAAATAAACAAACACAGATAGATATTACCATGGGTTATCTAAAACTTTTCTTCCAAGTAAAATTTACAGAAACCTAAAATTACTTCTAAATCATTCAATTCAGGGTAGAAACTGTATAATCAAGACAGACAGAGGCAAGGCATAAAAACAATCTAGGACAGACCATGGAAGGTGAAGATCAGTAGACCCTCAAATTCATTATTTCAATTTTTTCAAGACTTTCTAAATATTTTTGCTTTAAAGTTGTTCAAAATTTTAGAAATATCATCTCTACCTTTAATCATATTCTACATAAGCAGAGGAATCTGAAAATAATCATTAAAAGCTAATTTTCTCCTGTCCACACTATAATAACTTGTAATTATGTCCTACTTTTTTCTCACGTTAGCTTACCCAAGACACTATATCAAGGTCTTCTTATAAAATGTAGTTTTTATTACACTCTTCCCATACTCAAGGACTTCCTTGCTACTATCAGAGCAACTCCAAACTCCTTGGCATCTTAAATCTTCCATCAGATGCCCATACATAATAATGTCTCCTGACTCACTATCTCACCAGCCACTCCTCTTTATATTTCTGCACATTCCGTGCCTAACAAATTATTTATGTCCAGAGTCTATGAGAAATGGTGGAGAGAGACATTCCAAAGTGCTCTATGAAATTTCACTCTGTCCTTTCTGAGGCCAGCCAGAGTGCCCATGAATCAGCTGCAAGAGGCAGATGCGCTCACCCGGCCAGGAAGCAGCTATAAACGGGAGCAAAACAAGGTACGGGCCATCTGATATCACGAGATCAAAAGCACAGAACAGAAAAGCTGTTCAGCTGATGTGTTAGAAACTCCTGCCCAACACTGAGAGGTCTTGAACCCTGAGTCCCTAAAGAGCTGCCCAGTGCTAAGGATTTTTAGTGGTATTTGAAGGTCTGTTTTGTCAAGGTCGATGAAGTGTGCCAAATTAAACAGCCTGTCCAGCACATGAATCAGTTTTGGGAATTTTAAGAGTTGAGTTTTTTTCCAGAAACTTTCCAGATTAACCAAAATCACGGTTACATGTGAATTCTTATTGTTTTACATAAGATCAGACCTTATTAAAGCTAAAAACATAATATAGATAATTTCATCACAGGCTCCTGTGCTACCTTCATGCAGAAAGAAGATGTAACATCAGTCCTATAATTAAGTGAAAGAGAAAATGCGTGAAAGTTGATCTGGTTACATATAAGATCTATAAAAGGACTGTGTCTCTTTCAGCCCCATTTTCAACAATTGCCAGCACTGAGAAGAGCGGACACCTGAGAGTCTTTCTTTCAATTCTTTCAGTCATTTGTGACTGCTTAGGGAGTGATCTGGGTGTCAGAAGTATTCTACCAAATGCATCTCAGGTTCTCAACTACCCATAGCATTTCCTATGGCCCAACACATTCCTTTCTAGAGTCAAATGAACAATATTCTAGAGAGGATTTGACTCTTTTACTCACAAAAGTGTTGGTTTTGAATGGGAAAGGATATATTCTTTATAGGGAATGCTGATATAATGTGTGCCTAGACAAGCTAAAAATACATACCATCATGCAGTTTTCAGAATGTTAGGCTAGCTCTAGATAACTATGTTCAGTTCAGTCGCTCAGTCGTGCTCGACTCTTTGTGATCCCGTGGACTGCAGCAGCCAGACCTCCCTGTCCATCACCAACTCCCGGAATCCACCCAAACCCATGTCCACCCAGTCAGTGATGCCATCCAACCAGTGCATTCGCTAATATGTAGTTTTCTTTTAAGACAGAATTGAATTTTCTTTCTTTTGGACATATCAAAAAAGCAACATTGTTTAACAATGTCAAATACATGAAAAAGGCTATGTAACTTTTATTTAGTATTATTATTGCTCTTTCCTAATATAAAATTTTATATAAAAGAGCTGTTCTTTTACCAAGTGAAAAAATAAACAATTTCTAACAATGGTACCTTTTAAAAAACTCAAGTGAGGTAAATTTGGCAAATAAGACATCTACTACAAGGCAATCATACTAAAATCTCATCAGCATCAATGCATAACTAATATAACTGTGGTCTAAGAAAAATCCTATTAAGCAGTGGTATTAACACTTTTCTCCACTGTTTTCCTATTCTTAATATGGGTCATTGATCAGCTCCTTCAGAAATCATTTGTTATAAAATACTTTATAAAAATTAAGTTGACATTCTGGTCAAAACAATGGGTTAAACAGCCCCCGTTTCTTCTACACACACACACACAGAGGACATATTTAATTACAGAAAATGGAAATCATCTAACGTTGCCAGAGTCCTACTGTCATTAGGCTTACAGGCTTATATTACAGTATGTATTATGTCATTGACTCCTCACAAAGAGGAGATATAAATATTAATATTTCTATTTTTACAGAGGAGGAAAATGAGTCTCATACATAAGGTGATTTTTCCAGAGATCAGTCAACTAGGAAGGTGGAATGTGGCTATGAATTCAAGTGCTTTGCTTCTACAAGCTATTTATTTATACACCATGACTCTACTTTTTTAGAGCTTTGTTCTTTTTATGTTTGTTTTTCCAGGAGCTTTGTTCTTGAAACAACATTTCAGGAAATCAGGAGAGCCTCACATTTTCCCTCAATTTAGTTCTGGTACAGAAACACCACACATACACGCACACGTGTGCACACATGCTCACACACACACACAGATACGCAAAAGGTCTTAAAGTTAAGACAGTTAATCATTTGTGGTGGACTCTTGTGTGTGTATGATGCATTCCCAATGAGAAGACGTAACAAGAAAGAGGCTAGATGGTTGTGGGGTTATAAACATATTTTAGAGTCAAAAGCTTGGTCCCTCCACTTCAGCGCTGTGTGACCTTGAGCAAATTGTAACTTCTCTACATCTCAGACTCCTCACCGATAAAATGGGTCGAAGAACACTGCCTGCTTCATACAGCTATTACATAAGGCCCTTGGCTCGGAGCTGGGCAAGGAGCAGAGGCGCGGGTAAACTAGGCCGTCCTCGGGTCCAAAGGGAACGAGCAGAAGCCCTGTTTCCTGGTCACCGGGACCGCTGTCTAATTTTCAGAGGCGAGCTTCACCCCAACTGTGGGGTGTTTTGCAAAGTGAACTCTGCAGCTTTTTACAATGAGAAGCAATTAAGTCACCTGCTGAGCTGTCATATACGGGCTATTGAGAGGACTGTAGGGTTGGAGAAGCTAAGTTGCCCAAGTTCAAAAAGCAAGTTCCTCAGCTGAGCTACATAATAGGAAAAAAGGTCACCTTTGACTGATTTTTGCTCTTGGCTATCAAAGGTGGACAGTCTTTCACAGTATATTCCCCACGTGCTTTAACAGCCCCCTGATGGACACTTTTGATAGAACATTGGAAAGAAATGTTAAAGAAGTGAAATGTCTATACTAAGCTTTCTCTCTGCAAGAAACTATCTTCTATTGTAACTACCTCTAGCTCCACCATGGTGCACTCTTGAAAAGGACCCCTCACAAAGCCAAAGATACAAACAGAGAACACAAATCCAGGCTACAACTCTCCTTTAAAATGCTTTAGGTTTATTTGGAAAGTTCTGCAAACATTCAGAGACTCAGCTGGAAGATTATTCAAGAAAAGAACCTCAGAGTCCAGCTGAACGTTTATGAATACGCTTCCATCTAGCACGGTTCAAACAAACAATAATTCAGTTACTAAATTTACCTCCTAAAAGATTTCAAAATCATAGAACTTGGAGGTTGAATAATGTGCCAGCACTGCTGAATGTGCATAATCTCCACAGACTGAAAGCAATGTCTGTGTGAAGTCATGATAACCACATGAGATGAAAAAAAAAGCCTCAGTCAGTGCAAGTACTGCTTGACAGGGATAAGGCAAAATAACTTGATGGATCATACTGTTTTCCTGATTCTGGTGAATCAAACAGTTGCTTTCTTACCATACAGGAAAAACGTAAGAGGTAACGTTCGGTATTATAGATACATCCGGATGGATATGAAATTGACAATTATGCGGAGTGGGTGAGGAGTAAGTCTAGCAACTATAAAGTGATCCAACTTGAACATTGATGGCAATGCTAAAATTTAATTTAATCTTATTCAAAGAGAAATGCATATAAGTAATAAAAGTAGAAAATATGCCTTTGCACTTGCCAGTTAACTAGAAAACTCTGTGTCATCATTAGCCTTTTCAAGCATGTATTGCTACTGCTAAGTCACTTCAGTCGTGTCCGACTCTGTGCGACCCCATAGACGGCAGCCCACCAGGCTCCTCCGTCCCTGGGATTCTCCAGGCAAGAACACTGGAGTGGGTTGCCATTTCCTTCTCCAATGCAAGAAAGTGAAAAGTGAAAGTAAAGTCGCTCAGTCGTTTCCGACTTTTAGCGACCCCATGGTCTGCAGCCCTCCAGGCTCCTCCGTCCACGGGATTTTCCAGGCAAGAGTACTGGAGTGGGGTGCCATCACCTTCTCCGCAAGCATGTATTAAGATCCAATATTTTGCATGACGCGGCTCTTCATTTAGAAAGACGGCACTTTCACCCACTGTCAGCGGGTAACACAGGTAGAATAACTGTTCGGAAGCAGCGACCACTTTCCTTGCTGCAGGAAGCAGTGTGACGTTCACTGTGTGAATCACACCATTGTTCTCCATCCCTTTTTCCTTCCACACTGTAAAATTATCAGTCTGCTCCTTTAGCTGTGTCCTTTTACGGTTCTTCCCTCTCTGACACTGGGCGTGGCCACTCCCACTGACACTGGGCGTGGCCACCTGACTCTGAAGCGTTGTGGAGTGACAGAGCAGAGGAAAGGGCACAGTGGCCCCTCCACGTCCCCGGGCTGCACACCCCTAGACTCACCATGGGTCGGGCGCTGTGTTCACAGTATGCGACTGGCTGAATCAGCAGATGCAGACTGTAGATACAGAGGGCCGACCAAGGGGCTTGAACAACCTCAGAATTTGCATCCGTAGGGGGTCCTGAAACCAATTCCTCCCCTCCCAGGGGATTACCAGGGATGACTATGTGTGGTCACCTGGGCACCTCTGATGTTGTGATGAAAGGACACGCTTAGCACAACAAAAACGAGACACATGAGCAGACCCGAACCCAACCCACAGCTGGAGTCAACCCTGCTGACCCACAGCCTGAGACAGAGCTGACTCGGCAGGCCCCCAGGTGCAGAGATGAAGACAGTAAGGATGGGTAATTGAAAGCTTCTGAATTCTGGGATGGTTTGTGTAGCATTATTGAAACAATAGCTGTCTTAAATGTTTAGAATGTGGATTCCAAAGTCAGAGAGGTCTCGATACGAACACTTATTCTGAAGCTTAACTGTGCAACTGTGCAAACTTCTTAGTCTACCTGACTCTCGGTTCCCTTATTCTGTAAATCTGAGTGTAACAACGTCAGCCTACTAGCACTGCTGCAAAGATTAAACAGCATGGTGTATGTGAAACAAACTGGATAGGCCCAAGAGCTTCCTCTGTAAATAGCTCCTGTCATCATCATCACCATCGTTATAATCAAGTCATTTCTTCTACAATAGTTGAGGCCTCGCTGAGTCAATGGCAGCTTGTATTATGAAAGAACTCATGTGAAACATCCATGGTAGGGTCTTACATAAAGTAGAACCTCATCAACATCTCTTTCCTAATAACTCTTTCCCAACCAGCACATACAGAAATGGAACTCGTGATTTTTATTTCAGTAGACTTCTCTGGTGGTTCAGAGGGTAAAGCGTCTGCTTGCAATGCGGGAGACCCAGGTTTGATCCCTGGGTCAGGAAGATCCCCTGGAGAAGGAAATGACAACCCACTCCAGTATTCTTGCCTTGAAAATCCCATGGACGGATGAGCCTGGTAGGCTACAGTCCATGGGTTGCAAAGAGTTGGACACAACTGAACGACTTCACTTTCACTTTTCAGTATGCTAAATAACCAAGGTGACCAAAAATAAAGCCTCTCTTTGCACAAAGAGATGTAAACTCGCTAGTCCATCCCAGACTGAGGCATAATCAAGTCACTTTGAGAGTAACAACTAATATTTCTCAGTTTTCAAACCCATCTGCTATTTTTCAGCCAACAGTCTGCATAGTCTCACACACACACACACACACACACACACACACACATACACACCATAAGTACGGCTATGAGTCTGCAGTGGGAATCTCACACAAGTCTGAGGATCTACTGCTATAGTCTGTTAAGACTGACTGCTAAAACAAAGTGCCAGAAAATGAGAGACTTAAATAATAAACAATTATTTCTCACAGTTCTGGAGGCAGGAAGTCTGAGATCAGGCTACTCTCATGCTTGAGTTCTTGTTGAAGGCAGTCTTCCGGTTTTGTAGACAGCCATTTTCTAATTGTTTCCTCTCATGGTGGGGAGAGAGAGAGAGAATTACTCTGTGTCTCAAAGAACACTAATCCTACTCATGAGGGCCCCACCCTCCAAAACCTAAGTATCTCCCAAAGACCCCACCTCGTGGGGGGTTAGGACACCATACAGGAACCTGAGGCAGACACAGACATTCCGTCCATAATGTCCCCCTTGTGACGTTATCCGCAACAATCTGTCATAAATGAACCAACGTAATAATCTCTTCTGTCCTAATAATTTACAGAGATTTTAGAGGAAATAATCCTTTCAGTGTTTATGCACAGCCCTCATGCTCATAATATCCAAAAATGAGCCTGCCCCAGAAGGAAGGAAGGAAGAAGCTGGACTTGAAACAAATCTGAGAGATGGGCACCATTCTGTAGGCAGAATTGCCACTCTGGGGCAACTGACCCAGTCCTGCTACTGGGTCAATTCTGTACTTTGCTATTGGGTCAGGTTTGTTTTCTTTGCCTTTCCTATTAACATGGATTATTCTCTATGAGGTCCTTCAGTCTGTCTTTGAAATTTATCTTTCCACACACCTAGTCTCCCTGATCTACTCACACAAATTCAGGCTTATAATGATATTGCCTTGAGCCTCCCGCTATAAATAAACTGCCATTTATTTGGTACAAAACAAAATGAATAAATGATGAGGAAAAAGCTTGAATGCAGGTAAGTTATCATACTCAGATGTTCAGCATTATTCTATTTTTAACCTGTTGGTTATCTAACAAGCAGCTCAAACACAGCACATCGACAAATGAACTCTTGATTCCTCAGCCCACACCCAACCCAAGAACCTAAGCGCCACCTTTGGCTCTGCTGCTTCTCACATTTCACGTGTAATCCAACAGCAAATCCCTTTGACTCTACAGTCAAAATAAATTTAGAATCCAGTGACTATTCATCGTTTCCATCACAGTGATGCTGACTCAGGTCTCTCATCACCGCTCACCTGGGCAATTATAAAAAACCCTCAAGTGGTCACTGCTTCCACAGGAGACCATCGATTGTCTATTCTTAGTAAAGAAGCCTGTGTGATCCTCTAAAAATATAAATCAGAACACATCTTTGCTCTGGTCTTAGCCATTTACTGCTTCCCATCTCACTCACAATAAAAGCTAGGATCTGCTCCCTTCACTTCATGGCAAACAGAAGGGGAAAAGTGGCAGCGGTGTCACATTTTATTTTCTCAGGCCCCAAAATCACTGCAGATGGTTACTGCAGCCATGAAATTAAAAGACGCTTGCTCCTTGGAAGAAAAACTATGATCACCTAGACACTATATTAAAAAGCAGAGACATTACTTTGTCGACAAAGGCGGTGGTTTGGTGGTTTTAGTCACTGAGTCGTGTCTGACTCTTGTGACCCCATGGACTGCAACCTGCCAGGCTCCTCTGTCCATGGGATTCTCTGGGCAAGAATCTTGGAGTGGATTACCATTTCCTTCTCAAGGGGATCTTCCTGACCCAGGGATCGAACCCGGGTCTCCTGTGTTGTAGACAGATTCTTTACCACCTGAGCTACAGAAAGGTCCACTAGTCAAAGTTAGGATTTTTCCAGTAGTCGTCTATAGATGTGAGATCTGGACCATAAAGAAGGCTGAGCACCGAAGAATTGATGCTTTTGAACTGTGGTGTTGGAGAAGACTCTTGAGAGTCCCTTGGACTGCAAGCAGATCCAACCAGTCCATCCTAAAGGAAATCAGTCCTGAATATTCATTGGAAGGACTGATGCTGAAGCTGAAACTCCAATACTTTGGCCACCTGATGTGAAGAGCAGAGTCATTGGAAAAGACCCTGATGCTGGGAGAGATTGAAGGCAGGAGGAGAAGGGGATGGCAGAGGATGAGCTGGTTAGATGGCATCACCTACTCAACAGGCTTGAGTCTGAGCAAGCCTCAGGAGGTACTGAAGGATGGGGAAGCCTGACGAGCTGCAGTCCACGTAAGATGAGCAGCTGAGCAACAGCAACAAGAGTTCTTACAATACCTGTGAGACCCTACGTCACCCGACACCCTGGTTCTGCCCTCGCTCGCCCCGCCCCAGCTCACCGGCTTCCTGCTGTTTCTCCACTAGCCCCGACCAGTTTCCATCTTAGATCCGTGGGTCTGCGGATCCCTCCGCCTGGAATGCTCTTCAGATCGCGTTTTCTCAGCAGACCCATCCTAGCACTACTGACTCCTCTCTCCCCACTCCACCTTGACCACCTTCTCCCATTCCCTCTACCCTGACTTATTCCTTCAGTTTTCCCAAACATATCAGCCCTTAACATAGTAAATATTTATGCATCCGTCGTTTAGTTGTCTTTTGCCTGTTCCCCGCCTTCGTGTAAGCTGCATGAGCTCTTTGTTTTGTTCATCAAGCAGTGCTAGATCTATGAAGAAACACATATTAAAAGGAAGAAAAGCAACATTATTTCATAACATACTTAATGTTTATATCAAATAGTACTTGCCCACCTTATGGCATAGCCCAGGGAACTGTATTCAGTTATCTTGTGATGAACCATATGGAAAAGAATTTGGAAAAGTATGTGTATATATGTATAACAGAATCACCTGCTGTACAGTAGAAATTAACACGACATTGAAAATCTACCATATTCAATAAAATACATTTTAAAAAATAGTGCTTGTCTCAGCAGAGGACCAAAGAGAGTTGTCAGATTTTATGAAACACGTTTTACTCTTCAATTCTAGTTATTTTTCCAAGTTGTCTGTATACACACCATTCTCTTGCACAAAAACACATGAGTAATTATCTCATCTATTTAAATGTCTTACACACGCAAGCTTCACATTTGTTGATGCTGTATCTAGTCTCCTGGGACCCAAGAGATGTAACCTGATATGCAAATGTAAATTAGTCCAAATACCTACATCATGATATAATTTTCAGTAATGGGAAAAGATCAAACACTGCTGATGTAAAAATGATATGGATAACAACACTATAGAGAGAAAGTGGAAGGCACTTTGGAACAAGTAAGATGAAAGTTATGTATCAGCTTCATAAACATGCTTTACTTACACTCACTCTAAAACAGCGTCTGCTTCTTCAGGCTCACACACAGACTTCAAGTATAACAAGTTAAAAATAAAAAGCTTCTCCTCCCATTCCCCAAACTTTCTCTTTCCTTAAGAAGAAAAATAGCACCAACATTTATCCTGTTATTCCCTCACCTTCAACACTTACTTAATACCAATAACCAAGCTCTGTCAATTCTATTCCATAATGTTTCTCAAAACCTTCCATTTCTTGCCTATACCACAGGAGCATACTCCTAAGTCAATACCCACCCCACGGCTTGCCTTTCTCAAATCTAGCCTCCAAAGAACATCTGATCTTACCATTTCATTGCTGGAAACATTCTGGTCCCCCTTGCCTTTACAGTCAAGTTTTAAAAACCTTAATGTGTCTTACCCAAAACTCTTTGGTATCTTAATATCGCCTTCCTCTTGAGAGTCAATTAAAGAAAATATTCTATGCCTGAGTGCAAAGTACACAGCAGAATATTTAAGAGGGATGATTTGGGTTACGTCTCCTCAGAAGCAAACCATAAGAAAATCTGAGATGATCTAGATAAACAGAAGCTCCCATACCTTGGCCACCTGATGGGAAACGCTGACTCACTAGAAAAGGCCCTGCGGGAAAGACTGAAGGCAAGGGAGAAGGAGGCACAGAGGGTGAGATGGTTGGATGGCATCACCAGCTCAATGGACTTGGGTCTGAGCAAACTCTGGAGACAATGGAAGACAGAGCAGCCTGGTGTGCTGCAGACCACGGGGTTGCAAAGAGCTGGACATGACTTAGCAACTGAACAGCAATAACCATGAGAAAAGAGGAAGATAAGGGAAGGAGAGAGGAGGAGGTGGGGAGTGGGGACGGAAGGAAGGAAAGAAGAAAGGAGGGAAGAAGTGGGGAAAGCTACCTCAGTATCAACCCTTGCAGCGCGTGTGCTCCATCCCTTCGGCGGTGTCTGACTGTAGCCCCCCAGGCTCCTCTGTCCATGGGACTCTCCAGGGAAGAATGCTGGAGCAGGTTGGCATTCCCTCCTCCGGGGAACTTCAGCCCAGGAATCGAACCCATGTCTCCTGCGTCTCCTGCATTGCAAGTGGATTCTTTACCGCTCAGCCACTGGGGAGGCCCACCTTTACAGATAATAAGTCAGTAATGTTTCATATGGAAGTATACTATTTCTATTGTAAGTAACAAGTTATTTTAAACCTTTATTCGCATCATAAGTGAACACCAAAATGGAAAAAATTTCTCACTGGAAGAATTGTTTTCAATTTTTCCATATTAAATGTTTGCAGTAATCTCCTAGCTGCTGCTGCTGCTAAGTCACTTCAGTCGTGTCCGACTCTGTGCAACCCCATAGACGTCAGCCCACCAGGCTCCCTCGTCCCTGGAATTCTCCAGGCAAGTAATGGAGTGGGTTGCCATTTCCTTCTCCGATGCAGGAAAGTGAAAAGTGAAAGTGAAGTCGCTCAATCTCGTCCAGCTCTTAGCGACCCCATGGACTGCAGCCTACCAGGCTCCTCTGACCATGGGATTTTCCGGGCAAGTAAGGGAATAATAAGCCTGACAGATATGATACACGCTTATTAAGGAAGAAGCATCTATTTCTCATTTCAAGTTAAATTTGATGACAGGTAAAAATGCTGTTGTTGCTCTCCTTGTTTATTTAATTTTGGGGATTCATAATTACTGTATTGCTCTATTTCACCTAATCGATGACAATTACAGTTTTCTGATTTGAAAAGTGTTTTGCATGCTTCATCTCTCTCACCTTTGTGAAGACCCTGTTCTCTAGACAGGGAGTGTCTAATTGTTGAGTCAAAGTGATTCATCCCAATTGCGTTGTTGTTGACAGGGCCAGCTCACTGCTCCTTTCAGCCACACTGACTCTCTGCATCTTTGTAGGAATTGTGGATTCTCATTTATGATTAGATGGTTTGGTTTTGTAGCTGCAAGAAGCCCTTCTGATCATTTATATTCATAGAAATATCAAATATTATGGCAAGATACCTTATATCAACTCATCTCTCCCTTCAGAGAGCGGATGAGAAAATAAGACAAAGGAGATGTAGAGAGGTGGACTTGCTACAGCCCTTGAGTTCACTGAAAGGGCAACAAGTACAGTATAGAAACCTGCTGTCCGTTGTCACCTAGAAGGACAAAGATGAGCCTAACTTATATCAACAGTAAAGTGACTTTGCTTTCTCATTTTCTTTTCAAATCTGGTGGCAAAAGTAAATAAAATTAGAAGGAAGTTTTTGGAATTTCTGCTCCTACCAACTTTTAAAATTTAGAAATACTTACCGTCAGAAAGTCTTCTGCTGCCTTTTTATCTCACTCTCCCTTTCTTTCTGCTGTAAATAATCTGGTGATACAGAGTCGAAACTACTGGCCTCTTGAAAGTGACTTCCAGGTCTTTAATCTTGCTGTTTCTGTTATCTTCCTGTCTGTTTTCTTTGAACTATAAAAGCTCCGTCTCTGCCTTTAGCTATTTCTTTTAAAAAAATCTACATCTCAAAATTTTTGCTCTTCTCCTCTTCAATCAGAGGCAGTCAGGGTGATGTTTCACGCGATAAGGCTACCAGCAGGGAGCTGAATATATCTCAAGCCAAGCACTTCTCAGCCACTGTTTTCTTTCATAATGACCCACCCATGGTCAGTTCTGAACTCTTAAGCAATTTTAATGTGCTAAGTCTCTTCAGTTGTATCCAACTCTCTGCAACCCTATGGACCGTACCCCGCCAGGCTCCTCTGCCCATGGGATTCTCCAGGCGAGGATACTGGAGAGGGCTGCCATGCCCTCCTCCAGGGGATCGTCCTGACCCAGGGATCGAACTGCTGCACTGGCAGGCAGGTTCTTTACCACGCTGACAACAATGTACAATTTTAAGAAAAAGTTTATGGGCCCTTTTAAAAATAAGTTGGATCACATCCAAGGTTATTTCTGGAACATTGAAGCTATAATTTTTTATGATATGCTTTCCTAAATGGGAGATAAAAGGATGGTATACATTTAGAGGTAGGAATTTCAAAATTATGTTTACACCTTAGGAGTAGGTTTCTGTGACTGTTATCTGAGCCATCTACTGTGGTGACAAGAAAGGTGGATAATTGCTTTTTAATCTGTGCATCAACTCCTCTTTAATGAAATCCAAGGTGTTTTTGTTTGGGGGTATAGAAATATTTGGCACCAAATATTAAACATTTACTGTATGTCAAAGTCTTGCCTACAGCCTTGCAAACTGGGTCTTGTGGAATCCAACCTGTAATTAAGAAAACTGAAGCTGAGTGAAGCCAGTGACTTGTGAACACTACACAGCTAATAAGCAGTAGAACTGGGAATCAGCTGGAATCATCTCACTCTAAAGCTTACGGTCACATCACAATAGTGATGCACAGTGTCAAGATATGTGTCATCCATCTCTGGGGGCGCCTGCCACTGTCCCAGGTGCTCAAACCCTCCCTAAGCAAGACTGACTCGGAGCTAGACTGGGTGAGCCAGGAACCTAACGTGAAAGGCTGAAGGAAAGAAAGAAGGGAGGGAAGGAAAGACAGAAGGAGGGCATGGGAACAGGAGGGGCTGGCGGGGACCCAGAAGAGCAGCAGTCCCTGCCCCACTCCACCCGGGTGCATTTCAAGTGCAAAATAACTCCACAGGGGCAGCAATTACGTGGGGCAGGTGTGTGCCTCTCTGTAAGTGCATAGGTGGGAGCCCATCTAACAGGTCAATTTCTCTTCCACTTTATAGGCTATAACATGCTGTGCACATCACAGTTCTTTAGGACAAATGCATTTCAAAAGAAAAATTAGTCTTGAACACTGAAACTTGCAACTGTGTATATTTTACCAAATGTCAATCCCTATTTGCTGCCTGATTTGAGTGAGTCTGATTCATTATGCAGTTTCAAGCCTGAGAAAGTTCTTTCAAATAGAAAAAGAAAAAGGAAAAAATGACTTGTCCCAAATCTTGGACCACATGCAGTTTCCAGAAGTATAATTTAAGTCATTTTCCATCATTCACTTATAATTTTGCTTTCTACTCTCCTGCTTCCAGCTAGGTTACAACCTCCTGGCCATAAGAAAAATTGCCTCAAGTCTTACCTTAATTCTCCCATTTTGAGATAATTTCAGATAAGAGCACATATTTGTTTGAGAGTCTACTGTACTATTCGCCTTTCTCTGACTAAATGGTAGACTGGTTTTTTTTATTTCAAATTTCTCTTCAAACTGTGACACTCTTCACTAATGATTAAGTGTAATATTACTTATGATCATGTAAGAGGATCCTTCTAGATGCAAAATGTCTCAAGACAGATATTTTTTGTCATGATTGTCAAATTATCCTAAGACCTCTTTTAAAATAATATAATGTGGTGAAACAAATTTAAATTTTGTTATTATTTGTACTACAATATTCAAAATGAATGCTACTGGAAGTGAATTTTGAACATATTTTATGGCCTATATTTGTGCCAATAACAATAATATTCATTTTGTGCTTATATGTACCCGTGTTTAAAATAAATTATCTCATTTAAACATCAGGAAAGACCATTTCATTCTGTACTTCAGATTTCTTCCTCGCGTAAAATTCCAAGATGAGAGATTCCTAGGTCACTAATTGTGGGCAATTTGCAAACTCAAAATCAGTTGTAGATACAGTTTGTATCTACAAAGATTATATTAATTTATGCTCCCACCATCGATGCATGAAAACCCCTTTCATGCCATATTTTCGTTAGCACTGGGTGGTCTATCATTCTTTTTTCAAAAATTTCTTCATTTGACAAGCAAAAACTGAGACCTCCCTCTTGTTTTAATTCTCATACTGGTAAGTTCGCTGCTGCTGCTGCTAAGTCGCTTCAGTCGTGTCCGACTCTGGGCGACCCCACAAACGGCAGCCCACCAGGCTCCTCCGTTAGCCTATTTTATTTCCTAATTGTCTGTTAGTGTCGCACTGTTATCCTCGAGGATTTTCTTAATGCTGTGGTTCTCAATTTGAAAGCGCTATTTAAATACTAAAACAATTAACCTTCCTCACATTTATTACAAACAGTTGTCCCGATTCAGCTTGACTCTTCACTTTAGTCTTTGTTATTTGGGACCTGCAGTCTTTTATGTTCAAATAATTACATGTATTTGTCTTAGTCTTTGTATATTATTCCATTACAAAGCCGTCTTAATAGAACGCAAAGAGCTCCTGTCACTCCGCCAGTGCTCGGCCTGCAGTGGCCCAGCCCTCAGTGTGACATTCGCGATCAGGACTTCGATCTCACGTGTCTCTTACAGACCATCTTTCCTCACGTCCACCCTCAAGGCTGTGACCTAATCTCGCCAAATTCCTTTTGTGAAAGCAGCCTGCTTTCTTTCCCACGGCTCATTCTCTGCTCTTGTCGTTTTCCCCCCTTCTGATGGCACCGTCTCCAGCCGCGTCCCACTCTCCTGATGAACTCCTCGTGTAACTTCGGGAGTCGGATCCCGTGTTCTCTCTCAGGATGCACTTCCCCAAGCCACTCATCCTGTAGGACATTTTCTCAAATGTTCCCACAGCATTCCAAGTTCGGTTCCTTCACAGCATTTACGGTGTGCTCTTTCCTTCCCAGACGCTCTGTGCAGGCCAGTAGCTATATACTTGCCTCTCTGTATTATTTGGCACCTAGTTATGCCGGCATCTTTTTGTTAAATGAATTAATGACAAAACTCGATGATGAGGATACTGGAATATCTATGTTTTATTTATAAATATATATGATTTTTACTTCTAATACATGATGTGAAGAGAAATAATTTGGGAGTCTTACCATTTGAAGTAGCAGAGGAAAGGGCAAGAAGTATAAACATGTTTCTGAGGCCAAGAACTATCGAAGTTTTGCCACAGCATCTAGCTGGGATATCTATAAAGAATGATTTAGTATGGCCTTCAGGAAGATGTGGATTTTTTCTTCCTCCTATTACATCTCCCTATTTTACTCAACCTCAAATAACACATAGTGAGTAAAATTTAACATCAAGTGATAACATCAAAAAAGAGAGTTTAAAGGGAAAAAAATGAAAGGAAAACTAACAAGAGAAATCTTAGGATGGCTCAATGAAAGATCAGGTAAAAGATAATTTTAAAGGGAATTGGAATGGGTAGAAAACAAGATTCTATTTCATTAGCTACATAAACCATTTTAGTGTAAACATCACTGATGAGAATTATGAACCTTCCCACAAGCTGCCAAATAAAGCAGTCTCTGATGTTTATTTTTCCCAGTCTGCCTCATGAATTTCAGCCTGCTGAAAACACTGATTCACTCTCAGAGCCCATTCACAAACCACTAACCTGAAAAACGCAGCGGGTGGGTGTGGCAAGGGAAGGGGCCTGGGCCCTTCACGGTACAAACGTTCAAGACTAATAAAGTGCTTTGTCAAAAATGAAAGTTATTGTCCTAAAGAACAACAGTGTCCTCAATAAAACAAAAATTGATCTCACTTCAGTGAAAAAGGCCATAAATCCATGAAACATGTTTCTCGATACAGTAAAGCAGAGATTAATGCAATAAACCTTTAAGGGAAAGCATGTCAGCAAAGCAAAATATCCAGCACGTGTCACTAAATATCTCCAGTGACTTTTGTCCAGGTTTAACCTCAGATCTTCACTTACTTTTTCATTCAACAAAAATGTTGGGTCTTTGGGCTGAATAACACATACTAAGGACTTCAGTAAAGTAGTTCATACAACTTCATATGCCATAAAATCTTTTTAAGGAGCTGATAATTTAATAAAAGTCTGAAAAGAAAGCAATGAACACCTTAACTTTAAAAGCACAATGAGGGGGGAGAATGGTGCAGAAGTCCAACAGTCTCACTTTGTTTAAACTAGTTTGGCAAAGACGATTATTTGACTCACATATTAAAAATGTATAACATCTACAGTCATGTACAAAGCAAATATTCTCACCAATAAAATTGATAAAATGTCAGGCAGTAGGCTAGTCGGTCTCATCTATCAAACTGGAAAAGGCTGAAAAGGCACAGACAGCCATGGCGTGTGGGCGCAGGGAGCCCCACTCTGCGGACGAGCAAGAGAGTCCCTGTAATCTGTTTCCAAAGTCCTCTGACTCCATATATGTATCTCATGCCTTCAACATTTTTCTAGGTATTTTTTTCACCTTTTCTGCCTAAGGAAATACTGCCTATTCCATATTGGCACTGTTTCTTCCTTTCAAAAAACATATACTCGTTCACTTGACTGCGCTGGGTCTCAGCTGGGCCACAGCGGGTCTTTGTTCCCCAGGAGGCATGGGAGTCTTTAGTTGCAGCATGCAGGATCTCGTTCCTGACCAGGATCAACTCTCATGGGTTCTCTGCACTGGAAGCCTGGAGTCTTAGCCACTGGACCACCAGGGAAGCCCGACACTGTTTCTTTGTGAGTCCTGGAGGTAAAGCAAGGCTTTTTCTCTCTCATGTCTCATGCCACCGGACCTAGAAGTGGGTTAGGTGTCCTTATTTCCCCTTGCCATTTCCAACTATTATTCTCAAAATAGTTAAACAATACACACACACCCCTACACACACCACACCCCCAACACACACCCACACCCCACACACACACCCTCAAACATACACACCCATATTAAGGTAAGACTTTACCGTATAACAAAGCTTCTTGATGATAGCATCTTTTTAAAAAGTATCAAGAGCAAAGGCATGCTAAATAAATTAATTAAAAAAATGGTCAGAAAAGGAAAAGAAAGCACAAATTTGAACATGAAGATTTCATAGCACCTTTGTGAGTCTAACCACCCTTCACTTTTGCTGTTTTCACATTTCTACTAGCTATGTGGCGATCTTACGCACTCTCATCTAATATGGCATTTCTGACTCCTGACAGTAGAGGTAGCAGCTGCAACAGGAAGCACAGTTCACCAAAAAAAAGGGAGGGGAGAGATTGTCATTAGCAGTGACACACGCTCATTGCCCCTTCAGCATTAGCAAGCCTACCACACTCCTAAACGGGGCAATGTCAATGAAAAATCGTAACATCAGACTTCCCTACCCATGCCTAATCTAGTTCACAAGCCGACCTGAAGTTGGGAATGCTGATTTATTACCATTTCCCAATTTTTTTCCTGAAGGCACACTGTATCATTTGAATAACAGATTTCTGGAGTCAGAGCCTCATTACTGCAATGATTCAGCCCTCTATATATATCATTTATAATGCTATTTATGTCCATTTCATAAAAGAGCTGCAACATTTTCTCCATCAATTTCTGCTGCAAATTGCAAATGAGACAAAAGCCTTTCACTTGCATATATATCATAATGTTGCCCATTGGTTATAGTAATGTTTTTCAAATTTGATAATCACAACCAGCCATTAAAAGATCACTCCTTTCTATAAACTATAAAGCTTAAAATCATTGAACAGATTGGAAAAGCAATTATTAAAGCTATTTAGCAGAAAGTTTCTCTCAACAGAAATTTTATTATGCCTAATTTATATGAGATCTTATACCATAAGATGGCATAAATTTGCTGCTTGTCTCTATGCTCCCCTTGAAGCACAGAAGGGACCCCAAAAATCATCTCATTATTATATTTTCACATGAAACCCAGAAGTTAAGCTTACTCAAAATTTGTTACAGAAAAAACTATCCAACGGCCTCATGAATGCAACTGAACAGTCCTACCTCATCTTTCACAGTGACTGTTACAATATGGATTTATCCAAGGGGCCCCACCATGAGATGAAATGAACTATTGTTTGGCTATTGACCTTGAATGGAATTCGATGATCTAGTTACAGGCAAAATCACCTCTGCACATGTTATTCATCATCATATATCACTGTACTTAAGAACATGGATAGCAGTGCTGAGCTTGCAGACGAGTCAGTGCCTGAAGCCCTCAAGTCACACTCACGTTTCCTCCCTGGCCTTACATTTTCCCCTTGGATGAATGAGGGTAGTCATCTTGCCCATCCCAAAGGGTTATTGCGCTGGTGAATGACCGATGCACAGTGCCCGGCATACAGGAAGCTGTCGCTGTTTAGTGGCTAAGTCGTGTCTGATACTATTGTGACCCCATGGACTGTAGCCCACCAGGCTCTTCCGTCCATGAGATCTCCCCATGGAAGAATGCTGGAGTGGGTCGCCATTCCCCTCTCCAGGAGATTGTCCGAACCCAGGAACTGAATCCACATCTCCCGCTTTGGAGGGTGGATTCTTTACCCCGACCCACGGGGAGACCTAGGAAGTACTCCGTGGGTGATTATCATCATGGAAAGTCCCTCTCGCCACACCTGACCTGCAGCTCAGTTAGTGGGCAGGGATAGGGCTTTATCTGGGAGATAGAGTGACACCAACCAGATAGTAGAATAGGCTTTTCAGCCCTCTCTCCCCACCTAGAGAAACACAGATTTTGACAAACACTTAAAGATGAGAGTACCTTTGCGAGAGCTCAGAAGTACAGTGTAAAGGTCCTTGCACCCCACTGAAGCAAAAAATCTGAGAACAGATACATCAAAGAGGATAAGAGAAAGTTTCACTTTATCCATAGGAGTCTTTGCCAAGATGGTACAGTTCCGGGCTAAGAGAGGCTTCTCAGCCCACGATTTCTGCCACGAAGAGAGTGGCAGCAGAGTAAATGCCCACCTTCACAGCGCTAAGGAACACTGCCCAAGAGGCCTGCTGCTTCCATGCCCCAACCAGAAGGCTGAGGTGACCAGCATGGCTGAGAAAACTGTTGTTGTTACTGCCAGATTACGCTTGCTGTTTCACCTCTATTTTATAAAACCACAAAGACGCCACCAAAAAATTGTTAGAAGTATGAACAAATTCAGTCAAGTTATACAAAAAAGTTATACAAAATCAACATCAAAGTTATACACAGAAACAGCACTTCCATACACCAAAATGAACGATGCTGGTGGCTTCCAGGTCATGGGTGCTGGAGGCAATGGGAAGATGCTGGTCACCAGGTACAAAATTTCAGCTATACAGGGTAAATAATTCTGGTAATCTAATGTGCAGCATGGTGACTGTGGTTGATGACACTGCATTACACTCTTGACACTTGCCAAGAGGATAGACCTTGGATGTTCTCAAAAAAATGTAATAATAATGGTATCTGCGTGAGGGGGTGGATATGTTAATTAGCTGAACTGTGGTAATCATTCCACAGTCTGGGCTTCCCTGATAGCTCAGTTCGTAAAGATCCGCCTGCAATACAGGAGACCCTGGTTCGATTTTCCAGGTTGGGAACATTCACTGGAGACAGAGCTACCCACTCCAGTATTCTTGGGCTTCCTTTGTGGCTCAGCTGGTGAAGAATTTGCCTGCAGTGTGGGAGACCTGGGTTTGATCCCTGGGTTGGGAAGATTTCCTGGAGAAGGGAAAGGTTACCCACTCCAGTATTCTGGCCTGGAGAATCCCAAGGACTCTATAGTCCATGGGGTCTCAAAAAGTCGGACACAACTGAGTGACTTTCACTTTCACTTTTTGCAATCTATACATATATTAAACCATCACTGTGTACATCCATATGTATACTTTTTATTTATCAAATATACCTCAATAAAGATTAGGGGGAGAAACAATATGTAAATAAGATTTTTGGAATCAGTAAAAAGACTGAGCTAAAAATGGGGAAAAAAAGCAAAAGCTTCTATGAAACATCTCTAAAATAACAGCATGCTCAAATGGCCAATAAAAATTTTTATTAAGATGCATTTAATGCATTTCTCACAGAAATAAATATGATGAAGCATGCACCAAAAGAGAATATTTTGAACTTCATAGCTAAATATTTTATTTTCCTTCATCCCCAAAGAAACAAATAAAATAAAAAGGAAATTAATTTGCACATTTTCTGAAGGCTTCTAAATGTTCAATATATCTAGCAGGCAAAGGCATATAGGTGTAGGCAAATCAGATTTAGTGAGCTGATTCTCCCCTTGTACTCAATGTTATTCATTCATTTCTCAGGTTACATAAGAACTGGAGTACTCAAAGCACTGTAAGCTTTATAAACATTATTATTTTGATAAGTGATTTTTATCCATAATGTTTTATTATTTCTATAGAACACTGAGTTAGGTCTCATACATGGTAACTTAAATTGAGACTCTGCCATCAAGAAATCTAAAATTAAGAAGCAAGACAGACTACCATATAAGAGAACAAATAAGCACATAGGTTAAGATGTGTACATGTCTTATGGATACTAGTATCAATAATTAGCAGAAATGTAAAAATAATAACAGTATTTTACAGTTAAAAAGCACTTTTCTAATATACATGTTAAATGCTTCTCAGACTAATACTCTGAAATAAGACTTTATTCCCATTTCATAGGTAAAGAAACTGACACCAGTCCTGACTGGCATGTATTCATTTTCTACTGATGGCACTCACTGAGCATTCCTGAACTTGCCTTCCTTCTCCTTGGTGTGTGTGTGTGTGTGTGTGGTTTCTTAAATTTTTATGTTTTAATTGAAGGATAATTGCTTTACAGAATCGTGTTGGTTTCTGGCAAACATCAAGATGAATCAGCCACAGGTATACATGTCCCTCCCTGTGCACCTCCCTCCCTCTTCCCCCACCCCACCCCGGGTTGATACACAGCCCTGGGTTTGAGTTCCCTGAGTCAGGCAGCAAATTCCCGTTAGCTATCTATTTTACACATGGTAATATATGTTTCCATGTTACTCTCCCCACATCCCACACTCTCCTTCCTCCCATCCTCCCTTAGTTTTAATAAAATCTCTCAAAGCTTAGCAAGGTACGTGGCACTCAAGCTAGAGACTACATTTCATCTGAGTAAGCTCTGACCACCAGGCAGTGAGTGGAACTGAGCTGTACAACCTCCGGACTTCATAATCAAGGTCCCTTTCCTTCTTACTCTCTCTCTCTTTCTGTTTGCGGCAAGGCGGATGTGATGCTGACTTCAGCCCCTGGAGGAGGACAGCACGGCAGGAGACAGTGGAGCACTCAGATGGGAGGGTCTCGGCCGGGAGGAACTCCCAGAGCAGAGCTGCCCCCCTTCCTTACACCCTGCACTCACAGGTCTGTGTGGTTGCCTCAGAGACACACAAAGCCCTCTCTGTGTTATCTGAGCCCTGTACCTGAGGTCTCTGCTCTCTCCTCTCTGTCTCATCTCCGTTTCTCTTTACATTATTTCAGCCATTACCTTACCAAGCCATCACTGAAGGAGCTAGAGGTGGAGCAAGAGTTGGTCCTTAATCCTGACCCCTGAGCCAGCACCCTTCACATTTGCCTTAGGGAAATAGGCTGGCACAATAACCAAGCATGGCTGCACAGAAGCGTGTTACAGTGGTTTTCTGGATCTTCTTGACCTCACGTCCTGTGGAACAGAGGATACTAAAAGTGATATGTGCTTCTTTCTCCGTCTATTTTACCAGAGTCACTTCTTAAAAAATAGAGTAAGCAGAATGGTGAGTCTCTTCCATTTCCTACAGAAACGGCCCCGTCTGTTAAACACAAGGAGCTTGCTGTCTCCGCAGCAAACCCAGCTATCTCTGCACCAGGAGGCAAGCGCGCTGCGGCACCAGAAGTCTCGCCTTCTGGCACATTCTCCTGATAAAGCTCCAAGCCTGAGTCAGGGCCGCTTCCCTTTCTTCACTGTTCCACTACTGCACCCATCTCCGCACGAATCTTAACTTTGCCACAACAAGCCCACTATGCATTTGTATGCCTCTGTTCTCTTCCCTCATTATATTGCTTTTTGCTGATTTGTTTGTTGCCCTCTGGTTAAAAGAAACACAATTTACTTTTAAAAATACGTACACGGATAAAACTATACACACATAGGCACAGTTTAAAAACAAAGCCAAACATATATCCAACTATCTGTGATAAAGTAAGGCTGTATCAATGTTAACATGTAATAGAATGGTCTCAATATTTAAATACAACACAGCAAATAATGTCCAATACAAACATGCTGGAGTGATTCTACTAAATGTCATGCACATGTTTTCCTTTTTACCAGATCAATCCAGTGTGAACACATGTGGAATACATGCTGATCTGACCCACTATCAATCTTATTTCTTTTGCTTTTAATGAAAGCCGTGGTTGAAAACCCTAATTTATACAAACAAGTCATTGTGAATAGTATTAAGGGCAGTACATTCTAGATAACAAGAAAATTCTTCAAGTTAATTGAAATTAATAGTAAAATTAAATTCTGTGATCATCCTTCAGTGTAAATGAAGAACTATGCTGTAATATGTCATTTATGTCTTTAGACACTAAGTTTACCTCAATTATTTGTTCAGGACTTTAAAAAATCAAGTACATCTTTTATTTAAATGTTTCTCTTAATCTTTCAGATAGCTCTTTTGGAAGTAACAATTAAAACTTTGGGATAGAAAAGTGAAATGTAATACTGTATCTAATTTTACTTTTTTCAAATTGTCATTAAAAGCTACAATGCTGAGAAAAAAAACAGCTCTGGCCATCACTTGTAAATCTCACTGTAACAAGAATTTTTTCTTATTATCTCAGATATATCTGATTTGTTGAACTACGTCATGTAATTTGAAATTTAATTGACTAAGGCTGCCAAAATTTTTCTGAAATATGCTGAACTCTCTTATCTAAATATTGTCTTTAGCTTACTGGTGTAACACACTGACAGTGGTAGTTTCTGATATTTTTAAATAACTCCACTGTATTTTTTAGTTATACTCTCTGCTTCACAAACTTCTGATTCCTTTACAGTTTTTCCACTTTATATTAATCGATAGTACATTATCTTAATTTTGTAGATATATCTCATTCAGCTGTAGGTGGATTAAACTTAAACACAATAAACGTTTATCAAATCATCTTGCATATAACTCAGGCCTAAAATCTTGTAGCCTGCAAAACTGGTGCTTCTCAATCAGCTGTTATTCGGGTAGTAACTATCACTTCTAAGCATTCTGCAACAGTGCGTATTTGAGAGGACAGCGGGTTATTAGTAAACGTGTAGTTTTAAGTTGTAAGTTGTTTTATCACCAAAATCCCAAGTACTTCACCTGTATCTACTGAAAGAAAATTTTTTAGCATCTTAATGAGACGTTTTTCCTAACAGCGCCCAATCACAACCACACTTGTCTCTACTGAGGATTTCTCAGACGAGGTCGGGGGGCCGAGCAGGACACAGGACTCGCCTTGTCCCCTGAACACGTCAGAAACGCGTGTCCCCGCGGAAGGATTCTCACTGGAAACTAACTGGACGCTGGCAGGACGGCTGCCCAGGACACGAGCTCTGAGGAGTCCCGGGGCGTTG
>SJXQ01001608.1:0-15445 GCA_006408695.1 Aepyceros melampus | reverse complement strand
TGGTCTCTGCTACCGCGGGATGTGCACACACGTGTGTGTGTGTGTGTGTGTGTGTGTGTGAAGCCATGTCTGACTCTTTGCAACCCCATGGACTGTGGCCCACCAGGCTCCTCTGTCCACGGGGTTCTCCAGGCGAGTCCTGGAGTGGGTTGCCACGCCCTCCTCCAGGGATCCTCCAGGCCCAGGGATGGAACCCGGGCCTCCCGCCCTGCAGGCGGGCTCTTCACCGTCTGAGCCGCCGGGATGCCCGGGAGAGGGCCGCGCTCACACGTCAGGGGAACGCGGCCCCTCAGACCCGACCCTCGGCTTCTGCTCCAGCAGCCCGGGACTAACACTGGCCGCTGACGGGCGGCGACGCCGGCTGGGCGAGGAGGAGCCCGTGCCCGCTCTGCCTGAGCATCTCTCACCTCCAGCCCGGCCTCCACCGACGTGACGGCCGCCGGCACAGGCTGCGGGAAGAGGGACCTGCGCTCACACCTGACCCGGTGCCCCCGCTGCAGCCCCGGCACTGGACTGCAGAAACGCTCCCCTACACGGACATCCTTCAGGACCGCGATAAAAACTGCTCCGTCTGCTTCCGTAAGAGAGGAAGATAAGCAGAGAAGGAAACAAAGGGCTTTGTTTCAACTGAAAGAGGAAGAAGACGTCTCTTAAAAAAAACAACTAGTGAAAAAGAAACACTTCACCAAAAAGTTGAAAGCATTAGCAAGAGGAATGCTAACTGACTTAGGGAAAAGAATAGATGAGCACAGGGAGAATGTTAACAAGGAACGAAAAACACAGAAAAGGAACAGTCAGAACTGAAGAACACCATAACCGAAATAAAAAACGCACCAGAAAGAATGAACAGAAAACTAAGTGATACAGAAAAACATGTTCAGTGGCCATCGAGAAGACAGAATGATGGGAATCACCCAGTTAGAGCAGTGAAATAATAACACACCATTTTTAAAATGAGAACAGTTTAAGGAATCTCTAGGACAATGTCAAGCATACCAACATTCGCGTTATCTGGGTCCCAGAGAAAAGAAAGGCGTCAAAAATGTATCTCATGAAATTATGGCTTGAAACATTACAAACCTGAGGAAGGAAACAGATATCCAAGTCAGGAAGAAGAGAGGGTCCCAAACAACAACCACAGCAAGACATATAATCATTAAGATGGCAAAAGTTAAAGAGCATCTAAAGGCAACAAGAGAAAACAGTCATCTGCAAAGGAGCGCCCCATAAGACTATCAGGTGACTTTTCTGCATAAAATTTGCAGGTCAGAAGGGAGCAGCATGACATTTAAAACACTGAAAGGGAAGACCTGCAACCTAGGATACTTTACACAGTAAGATCATCATTTAGAATTGAGGAGAGGTAAGGAAATTCTCAGACAAGCAGAACCTAGGAGTTCATCAATACTACACCTACCCAGAAAGAAATGTTGAGTCTTCTTAAGTAGAAAAGAAATGATTATATCAAGAAGTAAGAACCTATGGGAAAAGAAAATTCCCACTAGTAAAAGTAAACATATAATAAAGGCTGAGGATCAACCACTTACATAAGCTAATATGAAGATTAAAAGACAGAAAAATTGTAAAATCCACTATAACTGCAATAATCAGGAAAAGGATAAACGTAAAGATGCAGAATAGACATTAAAACCACAAAATGTGGGGGAGAGTATTATTTAGATCTTTTAGATTGCATTTGAACTTAAATGACTACCTGTTTAAAACAAGCAGATGTAATTATAGGCCAACATATACAACCCCAAGGTAACCACAAATCAAAAATAACAGATACACAAAAACAAGAGAGAAAGCCTATCTGTACAATGACACGTGTTGCACTCACTCAACATGTCAGCAGATATGGAAGACCCAGCAGTGGCCACAGGACTGGACAAGGTCAACCTTCATTCCAGTTCCCAGAAGGCTAGTACTAAATAACTTCAAACTATCAGACAGTTGCACTTATGGTCATAAGGTCCTGCTTAAAATCTTGCATGCTAGGCTTCAGCATTACACCAATCAAGAACTTCCAGGCATCCAAGCTGGTTTAGAAAAGGCAGAGGAACCAGAGATCAAATTGCCAACATTCACTGGATCACACAGAAAGTTACGGAATTCCAGAAAAACTTCTATCTCTGTTTCAATGACTACGCTAAGGCCTTTGACTGTGTGGATTACAATAAACTGTGGAATGCTCTTAAAGAGATGGAACTACCATACCATCTAACCTGTCTTCTGAGAAACCTGTATACAGGTCAAGAAGAAATAGTTAGAACCCTGTGTAGAACAACTGACTGGTTCAGGATTGAGAAATAAGTACAATGGGGCTGTCTGTTATCACCCTGTTTATTTAACCTATATGCTGAGCACATTATGAGAAATGCCAGGCTGGATGAGTTACAAGCTGGAATCAAGATAGGCAGGCGAAACATCAACAACCTCAGATATGCAGATGATACCACTCTAAATGGCAGAAAGTGAAGAGGAACTAAAGAACCTCTGGATAAGGGTGAAGAAGGAGAGAGAAAAATATGTCTTAAAACTAAATATTAAAACAATTAAGATCATGGCCTTCCTGGTGGCCCAAATGGTAAAGAATTCACCTGCAAGGTAGGAGACATGGGTTTGATCCTTGGGTTGGGAACATCCCCTGGAGAAGGGAATGGCAACCCACTTTAGCATTCCTGCCAGGAGAATCCCATGGACAGAGGAGCCTGGTGAGCTACAGTCCACGGGGTCACAAAGAGTCAGACATGACTGAGCAACTAATCACAAGACCATGGCATCCAGTCCCATCACTTTATGGCAAATAGAAGGGAAAAGGTAGAAGCAGTGACAGATTCCCTCTTCTTGGCTCTAAAATCACTGCAGCTGGTGACTGCAGCCATGAAGTCAGAAGACGATTGCTGCTTGGCAGGAAAGCTATGACAAACCAGACATTGTGTTGTAAATCAAAGACATTACTCTACTGACAAAGGTCCGTATAGTCAAGGCTATGGTCTTCCCAGTGGGCACACACAGTTGTGAGAGCTGGACTGTAAAGAAGGCCAAGCATCAAAGAACTGAGCCTTCGAACTGTGGTGCTGGAAAAGACTCCTGAGAGTCCCTTGGGCTGCAAGGAGATCCAAGCAGTCAGTCTTAAAGGAAATCAATCCTGATTACTCATTGAAAGGTCAGATGCTGAAACTGAAGCTCCAGGATTTTGGTCACCTGATGTGAACAGCCAACTCATTGGAAATGTCCCTGATGCTGGGAAAGATTGAAGGCAGGAGGAGAAGAGGGGGTCAGAGGATGAGATGGCTGGATGGCATTAGTGATGCAATGGACTCGAACTTGGGCAAACTTCAGGAGATGGTAAGGGACAGGGCGGCCTGGTGTCCTGCAGTCCCCGGGGTTGCAAGGAGTCAGACATGACTGGGCGGCTGAACAACAACGTGTATAATGACCTGTCACTAACAGGTCTGCATTTGCATTGAATTTTATACTTTGATAAAATCACATTTGAAATAGCATTCATTTCCAAGTCCTTCCCTTAAGTTGTCTCTTGGGGCTATAGCTTGCTGCTGCTGCTGTCGCTTCAGTCGTGTCCGATTCTGTGCAACCCCATAGACGGAAGCCCACCAGACTCCCCCGTCCCTGGGATTCTCCAGGCAAGAACACTGGAGTGGGTTGCCATTTCCCTCTCCAATGCATGAAAGTGAAAAGTGAAAGTGAAGTCGCTCAGTCGTGTCCGACCCTCAGTGACTCCATGGACTGCAGCCTTCCAGGCTCCTCCCTCCATGGGATTTTCCAGGCAAGAGTACTGGAGTGGGGTGTCACTTACAGGAAATCAAAGTTTACTGACCAGAACTACGGTGACATTGGACTGTATCAGCTTAGCTGATCTAAATCAGCATTTCCTAGAATCTTCTTGTATGGCTCCAACTGAGACTGACCACAGTAGAAATTTGCATGATATTAATATTTGAAAATGAAAGTGAGGAAACACCTTCCTCCCCTTCTCTCCCCTTTCCTCCTTTTTTTCTCTTCCTTCCTTCTCATCTTGAAGGTCATTGTAAGAGTGTCAGGCAATACGGCAGCTCAGGCACTTACTGCTGATCTGTCACAAGCTCATCTTACTGGTAGGAGGTAACAGCCAGCTCCATGGCATCTCCTACAACTTCCCAGCTTCCAGGGGATTCCCTCCTTATGCTTCTCCACAAGCTTGGAAGGTCCGTGTGTAGTTCTATGACAAAGGATGCCAGCTTCTATTGCAGGTCTCCCACACCATCTCATTGAGTTGGAGATGATGAAAGACTAGATTCTAGCATGTCCTTGCTCCTATTTCATGTCCTATTCTCCTCCCCAACAGTCAGCCTGGCTGGCCCACAGCAACATCAGATCTAACACCAGACTCAAGAATCCTTGCTTAGACATATCCATTAGGTCCCATAATTATAAGAGCTAAGTGAAAGAAAGTGAAAGAGAAGTTTCTCAGTTGTGTCCGACTCTTTGCGACCCCATAGACTGTAGCCTACCAGGCTCCTCCATCCATGGTATTTTCCAGGCAAGAGTACTGGAGTGAGTTACCATTTCCTTCCCCAGGGGATCTTCCCAACCCAGGGATCGAACCCAGGTCTCCCACGCTGTAGACAGTCGCTTTACTGCTTTATGGTCTGAGCCACCAGGGAAGTCACAAGATCTAGATGGTAAGATCTAAAGCCTATAATAAATCCTTTATTCTATATCACTCATGCTGGTTGTTCCTCCTGACCAAACCTTGACAATAGTCAACATTTTCTCAATGTTGACCATTTCTATTTCCATACCTAACAGCTGAGGGCTTCCCTGATGGCTCAAACTGTAAAGGATCAGCCTATAATGCAAGAGACCTGTGTTTGGTTCCTGAGTTAGGAAGATCTCCCGCAGAAGGGAAAGACTGCCCACTCTAATATTCTTGCCTGGAGAATTCCATGGACTGAGGAGCCTGGTGGGCTACAGTCCATGAGGTCCCAAAGAGCTCCACACGACCAAGCGACTAACACACACACACACCCCACAGCTGAAACATAAACATGCCTCTGTATTTTCACTTCATTATCTTCATTCTAATAATAAAAACTACTTATCTAAGGTAATTGTGTTATTTCAACTAAAGTGTTATTATTTATCCCGAACTCTAAAAAGTCATATTCCATAATGTTCTTTCAATAAAACTCACACAAGCACTGAAACTCAGTCTCAATGCTTTGCCAACTTTGATCAGTTTATTCTTTACTTTATTTCACAATTAAATGTAAATCTTGTTAATATAAAATTAGTTCATACAATATTGGCACCTTAGTTGAGTGATGGTCGGTATAGTATCGTGATTATAAATATAGATTGCAGAGTCAAACACCAGTGTTGAACCCAGCTTCTCCTCACACTTGCTGTGTATACTAGACATGTTACTTCTCTCTCTTGTCCTTCATCTCTTCATCTGTAAAATGGGACAAAGAAGAGTCCCTATGATTATAGACTTGCTGTAAAGCTTTAAAAATTAATGTAGTGAAAGTTTTTAGAACCATCCCTGGTATAATGTAAAGAAAGACCTTATTAGCATTAATTAGCTATTATTATTAAATATATGCTACAAATGCAGATAAGACACTAATGGGCAAAAAAACAAAGCTCTTTCTAGCTAGTAGGCTGCATTTATAACTCCTTTCCACTAATATCCTGTCTCATAACAACTCATAAGTGGCTACAGCATAAATTCTAAAGTGCCTGTTCTTGCTAGCAATGCCTATAATGCACTCTAGTATTTTCTATTATTTTCTCTTTGATTTTATTAACATGCTGGCCACATAACTCTTCCTCTAGGGAATTCTTTTTTTTTTTTTTTTGTCTCAGCTTCTTGACTTAGACCTGGAAGCCTGAAACAATTATGATGGGAATGTTGGGGAGAGTTACAATGAATTGCTTAAATTAATCAGTTCCTGCCCCTGGAGCTGTGATAAATTCCCCAAAGTGCATCCTGCTACATGATGGGGGAGGAGTGGGAAGGATGTTGAGAAGACCTCACCAATATACACTGCTAAGTTGCTTTAGTCGTGTCTGACTCTGTGCAACCCCATAGACGGCAGCCCACCAGGCTCCCCCGTCCCTGGGTTCTCCAGGCAAGAACACTGGACTGTGTTGCCATTTCCTTCTCCAATGCATGAAAGTGAAGTCGCTCAGTCGTGTCAGACTCTTAGCGACCCCATGGGCTGCAGCCTACCAGGCTCCTCCGTCCATGGGGTTTTGCAGGCAAGAGTACTGGAGTGGGGTGCCATTGCCTTCACTATCATACCTATATTATCACATCTTTATGAGCAAATATTTTGGGAAATTCTCTTTTTCTGAGCTTTGGTCCTTAACATTAACTCCTGTCATGTGGGTTATGACGTATTTTAATACAATCTCCTAAGACTGCCAGCTCCCACACCAAATGCTGCTCATAATCTACTAAGTTGATTTCATGACCTACTAAGTTATAATTTATAGCTTACAAAACCCTGTACTACCTTCAATAGAAGAGCTATCAATCCATGCCTTCTCTTTCCAAAAAAAAAAAAGAGCAAAGATAAAGAACAACGCAGAGGCCAGGATCGCCTTCCAGCATTCTCACTTGTCCCTTCCTGGCCATCACCCACTTCAGTGCTTCCACCTGTGCCTAGTTTTAATTTTTTCTTTCCCTAGTTCCCTAACCTCATCTTGTAGCATTTAATAACATGAATACTGGAGTCAGAGACTTGAATTGGAGCCTCAGTTTTGCCCGATTAGTTCTCTGACCTTGAACAACACTATTTACCTCTTTGAAGGTCAGTTTTCCCTACGTGCAAAAATAGGATATAATCAACACATTCATAATATTAAAGCCAGGACCAAATGAGATAAGACACGAATACCTGGAACATATAAAGTACTTAATATAAATCAGCTGTGAATGTTACTCTAAAAGCTAACTCACATAATAAGCTGATTGCTCATTTTTATAAAAGACTACTTAAAAGTAATTAGCCTCCAATTAAAATAAATAAGTAAATTTTTTTTTAAAAAAGAAGAATGGGCCAAATAAATGACTACTTAATGTTTCCATTTCCAGGATACTAGATGTCAAAAACTTAAGCAAAGAACGTCTAACCACAGAAGTCAAAGATCAGTCAGCTTACAAAGAGAAACTTTTATGCCAAAAAGCACTTCTCACGTCCTCAAGTCACATTTGTGGTTGTTCAGTCGCTCAGTCACGTCCAACTCTTTGGACCCCATGACTGCGGCACGTGAGGCCTCCCTGTCCCTCACCATCTCCCAGACTTTGCTCAGACTCGTGTCCATTGAGTCGGTGATGCCACAGCTCAGCATCAACGTCCAGTCAGTAATGCCACTGGGCATGGCTGACACGTCACAATACAGACAGCTATATATACTTGACTCTATTGTTGCTGAAAAGAAGGGGAAAAAAAGAAAAAAGCAGATTTTTTTTCTTAAAAAGCACTAACAATATTTCTCTTTGTCTCTGAGTTAGCCTGGAAATATTTCAGAATTAGACCCATGAAGTAAATTATTTCACTTTCTTCTGCTAAGACTAGCATTTTTAAAAAGCAAATCTTAAGAAATGATTACAGTGAGCTCTTTTGAAAAACAAGTAAGTCAAGACGTGAATTAGCTGAATGAAAACTGTTTTTAGAATCATTAACAATCTGCATGACACCCCCCAACCCTCCCCCAATGAATCTTCCAATTTGCCACATGCTATTTTATACTTTTGTTGAAATCTATTTATGTATTCACATTACTTATTCACAGCCAGGAGATCAGAGCCCTAAAACAGAAATCACATTAAATGCAGCAGACAGAATGTGAAAAGGCTGTAAAATTACCCATCCATAGTTATGGAACTGTTATTAACCCTATGGCAACAGGCCAATCTAGAGAAGTTGTTTAAAGTTGTCATTCAGAGAGTGTTAGCACTCCACTGTGGCCCCATATTTTTCACATCCATTACGTCTGATTTACAGGTTTTCACTTTGGAAATGCATAACATTTGCCCATTGGTAGTGTTGCTTTTTGCAGTTAGTTATAATTAAATAGAAGTTATATATCGTATTTTGAAAACAAATGCATGAGGTAGATTTACGTTCATGTGTTCAATGTTATACAGTTCTGAATATTCGTTTCCCAAAGGCGAACTTCAATGGCTTCAGGTGCTACCCATAAGCTTCCTTTGGTACTAAACAGAGGCACTTTAGGCTAGAGGACATGAGTGAATGGCTACAAGAGGGGAAGCTGAATAACTCTACAGACAAATAAAAAGAGCCAGGATTTGATCCTTCGGGTTTTTCCTTTCTTTCACTGCTTTGATATAGGAATATCTTATGAGTGAACTGAGTTCCAGTAAGATAATCAGCCGTGAATTCACTTTTAATTCTTTCAATATACTGTAGTGACACATCATTCTTTAGGTTTATGCTTCATTACACTGAACTGAAATGGCTAAAGAAGACCTAACTTGTGCCTGGAACAAAATGGGAGCATGAAAAGAATAAAAATCGAAGTTTGTATCTCTGACTAACTATAGAACTTCTTTGTATAACTGATAATATTTTGAGATGAGTTTTTCCTGTCTCCAGTGTTCCTGCCTGGAGAATCCTATGGACAGAGGAGCCTGGTGGGCTGCTGTCCACAGGGTCGCACAGAGTCGGACACGACTGAAGTGACTTAGCAGGCGTTTACTGTCTGAGGCTAAAAAAACCCACCCCATTACATTCTGCTCATTGCTTCTAATATACTTAGTAAAAAACTATTCAGTTTTTCTTAAAGGATTAAAATTAAGCTAAACTAAACAACAAAAAGAAGCAGGATGCAAAGATGTAGGAAGGCAATCACTACTAAATAATTTGTATCTTCAACAATAACAGCTCCTAAAACTGCTTTCATAATTTACCATGTTTCCACAATAACCTGTATAAGAGTGCGATACAATTTTACAAAGCTCAAAACCAAAGGAAATTAAATGATTTATTATTTATAATATATGCATACATGCTCATTCCCTTCAGTCATGTCCAACTCTGTGCAACCCCATGGACTGTAGCCCGCCAGGCTCCTCTGTCCATGGGATTCTCCAGGCAAGAACACTGGAGTGGGGTGTTGGGCCCTGTTTCAGAGGATCTTCCCAACCCAGGGATCAAGCCCGGTCTCCTGCATCTTCTGAATCACAGGCAGATTCTTCACCACTGAGCCACCAGAGAAAAAAGCAAATGAATGATACATATTCATTTATAACCAAATAGAAAGTAGAAACAGAAATTTGAACAGTGATTACCATGGTAGGCAGATATGTATGATAAAGGAAGAAAACTTGAAAGATGAAAGCTGTTGCCGGTGTTCCAGGACAAGGGTTGGTAAACTTAGACCCACAGGCTAGTCCCATTGTAACCTGTTGGCCAAGTAAAGATTTCTTGGTAGACAGCCATGTTCATTTGTTTACATACTGCCAAGTGAATGTCTTCACATGAAAGCAGCAGAGTGGTTGTTCAGTCTTGAGTCATCCGACTCTGTGACTCCATGGACTGCAGCCCACCAGGCTTCTCTGTCCTTCACCATCTCCTGGAGATTGCTCAGACTCATGTCCATTGAGTCGATGATGCCATCCAACCATCTCATCCTCTGTTGCCTCCTTCTCTTCCTGCCTTCAATCTTTCCCAGCGTCCGGGTCTTTTAGAATGAGCCGGCTCTTTGCATCAGGGGGCATTAGCAGGAGGCTCTTTGCATCAAAGGATTGGAGCTTCAACTTCAGCATCAGTCCTTCCAATGAATATTCAGGACTGATTTCCTTTAGGATTAATTTGTCTGATCTCCTTGCAGTCCAAGGGACTCTCAAGAGTCTTCTCCAACACCACAGTTCAAAAGTATCAATTCCTCAGCACTCAGCCTTCTTTATGGTCCAACTCTTACATCAGTACATGACTACTGGAAAATCATAGCTCTAACAACACAGACCTTTGTCAGCAAAGTGATGTCTCTGCTTTTTAATATTCTGGCAAGATTTGTCATAGCTTTCCTTCCAAGGAGAAAGCATCTTTTAATTTCATAGTTGCAGTCACTGTCCACTGTGAATTTGGAGCCCAAGAAAATAAAGTCTGTCACTGTTTCCATTTTTTTCCCCATCTATTTGCCATGAAGTGATGAGACCATATGCCATGATCTTCGCTTGTAATGCTGAATTTGAGCTCAGCTTTTTCACTCTCCTCTTTCTCCCTCATCAAGAGGCTCTTTAGTTCCTCTTCACTTTTTGCCATAAGGGTGGTATCATCTTCATATCTGAGGCTTTGATGTTTCTCCTGGCAGTCTTACTTCCAGCTTGTGTTTAATCCAGCCTGGCACTTTGCATAACGTACTCTGCATATAAATTCAATAGCCAGGTGACAATATACAACCTTGTCACACTCTTTTCCCAATTTTGAATCAGTCCAATGTTCCACGTCCAGTTCTAACTGTTGCTTCTTGACCACATACAGATTTCTCAGGAGACAGGTAGGGTGTTCTGATATTCCCATCTCTTTAAGAATTTTCCAGTTTTTTGTGATGCACACAGTCAAAGGCTTTAGCATAGCCAGTGAAGCAAACAGATATTTTTTCTGGTATTCCCTTGTTTTCTCCATGATCCAAAGAATGTTGGCAATTTCATCTCTGGTTCCTCTGCCTTTTCTAAATGCAACTGTATATATGGAAGGTCTCAGTTCACATACTGCTAAAGCCTAGCTTGAAGGATTTTGAGCACTACCTTGCTAGCCTGTGAAATGAGTGTAATTGTGTGGTAGTCTGAACATTCTTTAGCATTTCCCTTCTTTGGGATTGGAATGAAAACTGGCTTTTTCTAGTCCTGTGGTAACAACTGAGTTTCAATATTTGCTCAAATATTCATATTGTGCTGGGGTCCAGCCCCAGTGGATCCAGGGAATTTGAAGCGGGGACGGCGTTGGTGAGAAAAAACTTATTTATTTATTAATATAAGATTAGATTAAGAAGAAATAGTGTAGTAGGAAAATTAAGTGGAGAAAAGAGGCTGAATAACTTGATTTATGGGGAAAACCAATAAAACCTCGAGACAAGAGGTTTGCACCATCTACGTTAGGCCACCGGCGCCCACTTGAATATTGAAGGGTGCCCCGCCTTAGGCTCCCTTTCACGTGGATCTTAGCAGCCAGGGAAAGTAAGTAGATGTGGTGAGCCTCCCGCTCCAGATGGGAATTCAGCCCAAAAAAGGAGAGAAAAGAACGACATGGGGAAGCCCAGCATCGGTGCAAGACTCCCAAAACTTTATTTTTCAAAATCAGCTTATATACCCCAAGTTGTACATAAAGAAATAACGGAATGTGCAGAGTTGTGCAGGGGCGGCAGTCCTGACCCTCACTGAGGCCAGGCTTTCTATTTGCATACCCTCCCATATACAAAAGGTCTCAGGTGATTTACATTATCTTCTCACCAAGAGGTCTGTTAACATTTTTATGGCTCTCTTCCTGGATAATTGTCTACCAACCAGAAAACTCCTTTTCCCTAGAAGTGTTTTTCCTTTACTCTGCATCACCCTCAAACTACTAAATAAAGTTACATTCCTGTAGAACAAAGGTGCAGTGGGTTATAACAAAGAAAGTACTTAACTCAAAGATCTAATGTTGCTAATACCAGGGCTACTACCTGTTTTTCTATACACCAACTATATCTACAAATAAAAGATATGAAACTTTGGCAGCAAGTATTGGCTCAACAAGTGAAACCTTTAATCAGTCCTGTTCTAATGATTATGACTCCTTGGAAGCCCCTACATTCCTAGGATGTTTTAAGCTTCCTGTGCCTCCACGGTCGGGAGGCCTCAAACAATCACATGCGCAGCTGTACGAGTCCTGCAGGCAGGCTAGAAAGCCATCAGAGGGGTTTTTTGATTGAAACACCCTTTCAAATGCAGAAGACTAAAGCCCTGAGTTAACCTTTTCCAGAGTGTGTCAGAAGAGTGGAAAAGTAAAATACAATAAGGCAGGCATATTCTTATTTTTGGGGTACATGCTCAGGAAATACCAGGGGGAAAACCTGAGATCTGACTCGCCTTACCCATCAGATCTCTGCCGCATGACCTTGTCACGGGTGGGATTCCTCATGCTGGCTCCCGGCAATATTGACTACAGCAGTTAAACAGCATTGTCTTCTAAATTCCGGTTAACTTTTTGATCAAATACAAATTAAAGTACAGAGTTTCTTTTTAATGTTTAATTGTCCTTATACACCATTTCATTAGAGCAAGTTTATGTATAGACCAGTGATTCTCAACTAGGGTCAATTTTGACACCTCTCCACCCCCTACGTGGAACATACGCCTTACCCATCAGATCTCTGCCGCATGACCTTGTCACGGGTGGGATTCCTCATGCTGGCTCCCGGCAATATTGACTACAGCAGTTAAACAGCATTGTCTTCTAAATTCCGGTTAACTTTTTGATCAAATACAAATTAAAGTACAGAGTTTCTTTTTAATGTTTAATTGTCCTTATACACCATTTCATTAGAGCAAGTTTATGTATAGACCAGTGATTCTCAACTAGGGTCAATTTTGACACCTCTCCACCCCCTACGTGGAACATTTGGCAATATCTGGAGACTTTCCACTTGGCTGTTACCACCAAGTTATCTAGCAAGTAGAGGTCAAGGATGATATGGAAGAGCCTAGAATGTACAAGGTAGCCCAGATCAAGAAAGCCCCAAATGTCAGTTGGGCCAAGTTGAAACACCCTGATAGAGTCTCTTGGATTGAATCAGATGGCAACTAGTCAAGATTCTTATAGTGAGGCCAAATTCAACACAAGTGATACCTCTTACAAAATTCCTTCTGGATTTGGTCCCACAGGATTCATACCCAGGGGCTTCCCAGGTGGCACAGGGTTAAAGAATCCACCTGTCAGTGCAGGAGATACGAGAGACGTGGGTTCGATCCCTGGGTCAGGAAGATCCCCTGGAGTAGGAAATGACAACCCACTCCAGTATCCTTGCCTGAAAAACTCCAGGGAGAGAGGAGCCTTGCGGGCTACAATCCCTGGGGCTGCGAGGAGTCGGATAGACCGAGCGACTGAGCCTGGGCACACAGCCAGACACACACGTATCCTACACAATTTCATACAAATCATCTACACAGTGAAAAGACTTGCGGCACTCTCCATAATGCAGACTTCTTGGGTATGCATTTTTCTCAAATCAAAAGCATTGTTCAGTCTGAATTACCCATACATACGGATTGCCCACGCTCTTTGGTGTATTCTCCACCAAGCAGACAGCACATGGACATAATGTTTTAACTTATACTATGGCTTACACTTCATCATTTCATATAGATAACTGACCATCTTTCAACAATATGGATTGCCAGAGGACACTTTTGCGAGGAATCTTATTTGTTATGCAGCTTTGAGTAGTGTGTGGCATCCATACATGCCTTGATCCACATCCAGATGATATTAGTGAGCAGCCTTTTTAAAGAATGTCTGGAAAATTACATGTCATGAACTTCAGCAGTCTGGCTGTCACCACCAGGAGGAAAAAAATGATTTCAGCAAATGTTTCAGATGTATCCCAAAGAGGCAGTGAGCATCTTCATTGAAATAAAAAAATCTGTTTTATAATTAGTATTCCATATGTAACTGTTTCCTTTTTAATTTTAGTGCATTAACGGGCATTTCTAATCTTCACAAGAAGATATATGACAGCTTTGTTGTTCATTAAGTGTCTGATTAGTAGCCTCTGACAAAGTGGGATTCTAAACAACCAAAATCAGTAAATGTTAATAGCCAATTCTGAATCTTCTAAAATGCATGCTCTGATGTTCATAATCACAGCTAGCATGCCCATTATTATTTACTTATAGATGTTGCTAATAAAGACCTAGTAGAAACACTTATTAAGGAAATAGAAATAGTTTCTCTGCAAATGAATTAATCAATGTCTTTTTCTGTTTGGTCTATTTTAAATTGCAAAATTATTCGGGCTTACAATGTGCCTTAATATGTAAAGTTCACCAAGTGAAATATAAGACATTCTCAGAATTAATCTTAATTAATTGCTCTATCCACGACTAACCTAGACAAAATTATAAAGCAGATAGTATATATCTCAGCGTGCTTTCTATCCAATATATTTAGAGGTGCAAGAGCCTCTTTTCATTGTTTTATTTTTAACTAACTTCATCCCTATCGGTTCAAGTTGTTCACGTTTCCAACAGTGCAGTTACTGTTGGAAACACTGTGTGGTTCAGTCTATCACACAAAGAGTGAAGTCGCTCAGTCGCATCCACTCTTTGTGACCCGATGGACTGCAGTCCACCAGGCTCCTCCGTCCATGGGATTCTCCAGGCAAGAGCACTGGAGTAGGGTGCCACTGCCTTCTCCAGGTCTATCACACAAAAGCCACATCCACCATTCTAGCCAGAGTGAGCCTCCTCTACCTTCCACTACCTCTGAAGCTGTTGTGAGACCACCACGCCCTTGAAAGTGCTATTTAAAGGCAACTATTTGCATAGCATGTTCCTAAGATTCTTTTTTTTTTTTTAATTATTTCCTTATTTGGCTTTGTGGGGTTTTAGTTGCATTATGTGGGATCTTTCCATGCTATGCTTGGGTTTACTTGCCCTGAGTCCTATGGGATCTTCGTTCCCCGAACAGGGATCAAATCTGTGTCCCTGCATTGCAAGGCTGATTCTCAACCACTGGAACACTAGGGAAATCCCAGAACTTAAGATTCTAAACACATGTTCTTTTATGTTTGAGAATTCATCTTAACTTTACATTTTATGTAAAACAGCAAAATATCACTATTAAGTATGGTGTGGAAAGTTAACAATACATGTTTTAATTCCTAGAGCAAATAATTAAAAAGTAATGTGCAAATGCCAATCACAAAGTTAAACATGGATTTTAAAAAAATGTTTGATTAATTATAAATGACAAGAAAGGAGGAGCAGAGGAACAAAAACAGAGGTGGCAAAGAGAAAATAAATAACAAATTGATAGGTTAAATCCAACAAAACCAATAATTACATTAATTATTAATAGACTGAACATGCAATTAACAGAATTAAAATATCAAATTCAATTTCAAAAAAGGAAATCCAAACTACATGCTGGCTCTTGCATATTTAAACTTTAAAGATAAAGAACATATAGACTGAAAGTAAATAGGTGGGAAGCATAATGGACTGCTGACAGTGAGCAAGAAAGGACTGAAGTAATGGTAGATTAATGTCAGACAAAATATATTTCAGGACAAAGTGTATCCTCTCTATGATCTCAGTGATAATAAAAACACATTATATGAATAGTTAAGTTCAGTTGCTCAGTCATGTACGACTCTTTGAGACCCCATGAATCACAGCACGCCAGGCCTTCCTGTCCATCACCAG
>SJXQ01001607.1:165493-211911 GCA_006408695.1 Aepyceros melampus | reverse complement strand
CTCCAGGGATCCTCTCCACCCAGGGATGTAATTTGCTTCCCTTATGTCTCCTGCATTGGAGGTGGATTCTTTACCACTGACTCCAACTGGAAGGTCCCCTTCCAATATATCACTTTCTAATTCCTGTGTTCCATCTTTACTTCTTTTACTCATCTTTGATCACCTTTATTGTCAGTTCCGAGGACTGATCCCTGAAGTGAATTCTGGTGTGAGTGTACCTGTCACTGTTGTGTCAGCCGCACTGACCAGCTGGCTTTTCCTCAACCTACACACAAACTTGGTTCACAAGTCCTGGCTGAGTTGTGGACTTAGATTGTACTTACTACATGGATCTCATATGTAGTTAGTTATCCTGGGCATTTCTGGAAATCACTGGGCTTCCTGTTCATCACTAGAGTTTCAGTGCATTGAGATTTGTAGTCTTACTGTTCATAGTTAATGTGACCGTGGTTCTACTTCTGATCCAGTGGCTCCTTGGTTATTGAACTTCCATCTTTTCAGGACCACAGCATACCTTAGTCATCTCCAGTCCTGCACTTCAAATAGTCAATCACAGATTCTCATAATTTAGTGATTATTTCACTATATGTCTCCAGGGATCCTCTCCACCCAGGGATGTAATTTGCTTCCCTTATGTCTCCTGCATTGGAGGTGGATTCTTTACCACTGGCTCCAGCCCCCTTCCAATATATCACTTTCTAATTCCTGTGTTCCATCTTTACTTCTTTTACTCATCTTCGATCACCTTTATTGTCAGTTTCCAGGACTGATCCCTGAAGTGAATTCTGGTGTGAGTGTACCCGTTACTGTTGTGTCAGCCGCACTGGCCAGCTGGCTTTTCCTCAACCTACACACAAACTTGGTTCACAAGTCCTGGCTGAGTTGTGGACTTAGATTTTACTTACTACATGGATCTCATATGTAGTTAGTTATCCTGGGCATTTCTGGAAATCAGTGGGCTTCCTGTTCATCACTAGAGTTTCAGTGCATTGAGATTTGTAGTCTTACTGTTCATAGTTAATGTGACCATGGTTCTACTTCTGATCCAGTGGCTCCTTGGATATTGAACTTCCATCTTTTCAGGACCACAGGATACCTTAGTCATCTCCAGTCCTGCACTTCATATAGTCAATCACAGATTCTCATAATTTAGTGATTATTTCACTATATGATGGAATAGCTTGATATCTGGCACGGAAAAACTTGCCTATTTTCTCTCTTTTCTCTGAAGGAGTGTTCTTTTACATGAACTAAACTAGACTTTAGGGGTCAGTTCTTAACCTTATTGCCTTTGAAGTTTTCATTTTCATTAGCATTCATGCGTTATACAGCATAAGGCTTTTATCTCATAGATGCTTTTAAAACTAATAGTTCCTGTACGTTTGTTGCACTACCTAAGAAACTCCTTGAAGCACCACATTATCAGCCATCTAACTGGAAATAATGAGAGGCTTTAAAATTAAATTATTTAATCCCCAAAGTACAATGCAAAAAATGTTATACAAAGAAAATAAATTAATGTGGAAACTTTCCTTGTGTATGTGTGCATAGCATTCGCCCAAGCTAGAAGTTTTGTATTTTCTTTCAGGTAAAACACTAGATAGAGACTACAAGAAGCGCGCACACACACACACACACACACACACACACACATAGTATAGATATGTTTTATATTAACTAATCAGACTATGTACACACACAACATTTAAAACATTTCTTCTATTTTATTTTTATTGAAACAGCTTGAGTAGTGAAAGTGCTATCTCAAATGTGACTGTTTAGATACATGTGTAAATTAGGTATACTGGATATTCTGAGGTTTTGTCCAAAAGAAANCACGTAGTATAGATATGTTTTATATTAACTAATCAGACTATGTACACACACAACATTTAAAACATTTCTTCTATTTTATTTTTATTGAAACAGCTTGAGTAGTGAAAGTGCTATCTCAAATGTGACTGTTTAGATACATGTGTAAATTAGGTATACTGGATATTCTGAGGTTTTGTCCAAAAGAAAGTGTGGTCACCTAGTACTGTACACAGTCATGAAGTCCCTTCTTTGAAAGCATTGTACTCATGATGGAATCATTAAAGGGAAAAGTTTCTACTAAGTGGCTTCATGGATTTCTCACTGCAAAAATTTAAACAACTAAAGCACAGTGAGACGACAATTGAAATAATGACTTGTGGATGACCAGCCTCAAAGACACAGAAGTGCATCTGGGATCAATGTGATATAGATGCCATATGTTGGAAAACACAGCAGTGGATAAGACTTCCTGGTGGTCCAGTGGCTAATACTCCAAGCTCCCACTGCAGGGGCCTGGGTTCGATCACTAATCAAGGAACTAGATCCCACATGCTGCAACTAAAAATCCTGAATTTAAAAAGCCTGAAACTAAGGCACAGCCAAATAATTAAATAGAAATAAATATTTTTAAAAAACAGCAGTGGATAGATACATGGGAGGGGGGTGACTGACAATCTGACAATTGCTCTAAGGACAAGATTGAATCTACACTATCTAAAATTATTAGATTAGAATGTAAAAAACTCAGTCAAATATCCAGATGGTTAATTTACTTGAAATCACCGTTTCTGAATGTTTGGCCATATGGCAAGTTACAGACTAAACATCTGGATAAATCGTGTGCTGTCTTTTCCCACACGTAATTTGGTGTTGTGCCAGAGATGTGGAGTTGCCATAAACATCCACTTTCTCCCAGATGGTGAACAATCTTAACATATCTCTGTTTCTTCTTCAAATAAGCTAAAGTCTGCACTATCTGGTCACAGAGTTGTAGTGAATCTTTCTCGAATGATCATATTTCAGAAAATTGCACTTATTGGTAATGAAAACATCTACCAACTTTGTCAATAAAGGCCAGTTCATTTTCTTTAGAACTGAAAACACTATATAGAATTTTATTCTATCTGTTCCTACATGTGATTTCAATTGTTTCCACCCAACAGTTATTCCATATTGCAGTGGTCTTAAAATGCAATCCTTGGACCAGTAGCATTTACATCACCTGGGAACTTGGAAGAAATTCAGATTTCAAGCCTTACTGCAGATCTCAGTTCAGTTCAGTTCAGTTGCTCAGTAGTTTCTGACTCTTTTTGACCCCACGAACCACAGCATGCCAGGCCTCCTTGTCCATCACCAACTGCCAGAGTCTACCCAAACCCATGTCCATTAAGTCAGTAATGCCTTCCAACCATCTCATCCTCTGTCATCCTCTTCTCCTTCTGCCCTCAATCTTTCCCAGCATCAGGNTGATGGACAGGGAGGCCTGGCGTGCTGTGATTCATGGGGTCGCAAAGAGTCGGACAGGACTGAGCGACTGAACTGAACTGTGACAGGGTAGTGGGTGTGGTTTCAATGGTGGGTTTTAAATTGAAAAACTTAACAATTACAATAGCCTAAATTCTTTGAGGATTGATCCTTGTGACAGACATACCAATGTGGCTATTTCTATATTTCTGTGATAAATTCTAAATTACTAGGCATTTCTCCTCCTAGTCCTTTAATTGTTAACTAGATCAGTTTTTAACAGATCGATTTTTAACTGGATGTGGGCTTTTCAGGCTAGCTTTGCTTCAATGATGCTCATTCTTTTTTCTTCTACATCAGGTTCCCCTCTTCCTGTTATCCTCTCCACATTTTTTTGGTTCTCTACAGTGTTTAAAAGACCTACTTTAATAGCTTTTATTTCCTTGACAATCATCATTTCTTCTTTATTTGCTGTTAAGTAGTAAGTGCACATTCCATTGCACTTGCCTGAGAGCCTTGACCGGTCATGGGTTTCCCGCCATCTGGGTTCTAGCTGGCTTGCATTCTCCTTTGATGTTGTAATATTGTTCATTGAACTTGAATGTGGGGGTTATAAGGCTTGTTTGCTTTTTTTTCTCCCCCTCCAAGATGTGCACCTTTTTTTTCCTTAAGCTTATTTTTCTGTTTTGTGCTGTTATTTTTAATTGCTTCCGACTGGGAGGTGGGGCTGAGAGTGAGATTTGCTTGACCCTGGCTCTCTTTGCTATTAGTCACACTTCCCTCAGAAGCCCCACACACGCTTTCTCTCTAGCCTTTGATATATCACTTTTGAAAGGCCGTTGATTCCTGGCGTAAATGGCGTTCCGAGGAAGATGGGCTCGGGGTAGGGATGCTCAGGAATCCAGTTCTGCGCAGTCATGAGTCTGGCCACCTGGAAGTCCCTTCTTGCTCAATGAAATGGAGTAAACATTGTCCATTATGAAATCTACCACACAGGCTGCCAGGGATAAATGGGATCCCACCCAAGCCAATCGCGGCTCTGACAGGGAAATTGGCTAGCACTGCCTGAGACTACTCCAGCCTCCCCCGTCCCGGATGTCACAATTCAGAGGCTGCTGCCTGCCTAGGAGGTTGTAGAAAGCTCTGTAGGTTCTCTCTGTGTTGTCCCACAGGGCTCCTCGTGCCAGATCCCTGTGTGATGGCTTTTATGAAAAAATACCTCCTCCCCATTCTGGGGATCTTCTTGGCCTACTACTACTATTCTGCGAACGAGGAATTCAGACCAGGTAAGTACCAATATGTTTAACTTTGGAGGAAAAGATTTTAAAACCCAGGGATGGCTGGAGGAATCGATTTTAACACTCAGGGATGGCTGGAATGTTTCTGAGGATCAGAAGGTGTTCTTGATCCCCAGAGTTGCTGGACAAGACAAGACCCTGAGGTAAGACTGTGTTTCTGTTTGTGGAGTGTGAGGAGGTTAAAAGATTGCTAAATAGTCCATGTTTTATTTGGCACATTAAATTGAAAGCAATTTCAGATCTCCTGCAAAAAAAGAAAAGAAAAAGAAAATGAGGGTAATTCCAAAATTCACAACTTCACCAGATAATTGAGCTCTGTGAAGGAGTGGATAAGTGGGAAATAAGAAAGAATTCTGGAGTTGATGACTAAGTAGAAGTGAGAGAAAATCCCTGGAATCTCTATGAGCACATGTGTTTTGATGACTTTTTGAATTTTATTTCAGTTGAGCAATCAGATGAGTCCAGAAACGTCTGGAACTCCAGTGTTTTAGCTAAACTCTCTGTCCATAGGGGTTTTCAAAAAGGGCAGCAGGGAGACTTGCTTTTTGAGCCACCAAAGCAAATTCCCATTTCAGAAAATGTTTACGAAAGATGGGTCTGTCCCTTCAGTGATTTATGCAGCTTGGCATGAGCTGATATGGGCTCGTCACCTTCAGACACTGAGATAAAGCTCTCCACCTCTAGAGTGGGAGGAGGAAAGTTGCTTTCATGTGTGGTCCTCACTTCCTTTTGGGGTTTCCCAGAGATGCTCGAGGAAAGAGAGTGATTGTCACAGGGGCCAGCAAGGGAATCGGAAGAGAAATGGCCTACCACCTGGCAAGGATGGGAGCCCATGTGGTAGTGACAGCAAGGTCAGAAGAAAGTCTAAAGAAGGTGAGCGTCCTGTGCCCACAGCCACACGTACCTCCTGTGCCCAGATGTATTCCTTTATATGCTCGCATATACATGCCAGTGCACAGAACTAGCACACTCAGACACAGATACACACACAGAGGATTCAAACACCCACAGGAATACCACAGAATGCTTTTAAGTGCTCCTTCTCATGCACACATATCTAGACACAAAGTTCCTGGGCTCTGCATGCTCACAGACATGTCCATTCACACACATTGACACACGGAGTCACAGACATATAGCCATGTACTCAGATACCAACATTCCGATACCTACTCAAGAATTCACATTCCAGTCACCACGCAGACACACACCCTCTTATATACTCAGACTCACAAACCCAAGGATACACAAATACGCACAAACCTAAGGCTACCCACACGGAAACTAGCACCCATATCAATCATGTGTTCAGAACCATCTGTTCACAGAGACTCATGAGCACAAACCTCAGACTTAAACTCCAGCACCACGACTGATCTATCTCTAACCCGACCTTGCTCCAGACAGTATTTCAAACAGAGGACAAATGCTGCATCAGTTGCCTTTAATGACACACATGTACACACACTTTTCAGGGCTATAAGCAACCTCTCATTTAAGCCCCCATTATGCCAGAGACTGCCCACCCAAAAGGTCTGCAGCCAAGACCGACACCAGTTGCCACTGTGCCCCTGCAGGTGGTATCCCGCTGCCTGGAGCTGGGGGCAGCCTCAGCGCACTACGTGGCAGGCACCATGGAGAACATGACCTTCGCAGAACAATTTGTTGCCAAAGCTGGAAAGCTCATGGGTGAGACAGTGTCTCCTCTCTCCTCTTCTGGACTTTGTCCTAGGGGTCACCAGGGAGCTTTTGAGACAGGGGCGGGGGTGGGGGTGGCAGGTTATCAGCCTCAGATGGTTCCTCTCACCATAGCCCTCTCTTGCAGGGGGACTTGACATGCTCATTCTCAACCACATCAGCTATACGCCTTTGAGGGTGTTTAGCGATGATATCCAGCTCTTGCGCAGAAGCCTAGATGTCAACCTCCTGAGTTACATGGTCCTGAGCATGGCCGCCTTGCCCATACTGAAGCAGACCAACGGGAGCATTGTGGTCGTCTCCTCCATAGCCGGTGAGTGTGGCAGGGCACAGTGCGCAGGGCAGCAGCGGCCCGAGTGCCAGGGATGGTGGCGTTGAGGGCTCTGCAGTGAACATGCATTTTGCCCATTTGCACACTGAGAAGGAATGCAATAGAAACCTGAAGTTGAAATGCTTACACTGATACTAAACAAAAGGTGATTAACAGCTCGCCCATACGTGTGGACTGGCGGATATATGAATAAGAGCGTTGGGTGAGGAAACTCACTGAGGAGTGTGCATGCTGAGAAACAGAGACGGTGTTTGGAACAAGGGAGATGAGAGAGATGAGGACTTGTTCAGAGTGGGTAGACTACAGAGTCCTGGAAGTAACAGAGAGAGCGCGGCAGTTCAGAGGGCTTCCCTGAACTCGCCAGGTGGTTTGTGATCAACAAGCTGGAGTCCAAAGAGTCATTGAAAGGCTGCCGCCTGTCCTGAGTCTCAGAGAGAGACTTGGTCATTGTAAAGATTTTGCTTCTTCCATGACCCAGAGCTATAGGTTGGTGAAGTTCGTTGGTGCAAAGGGAGAACTGAGAGGTGAAATATTTTAACAACACACAGTTGACTGGTAAGGCAAAATGAACAACGAAAACAAATAAACCATATTATAACAGACCTGCCCAAATCGGGGGTGTTCTCCAAAATCTGAACTTGCTACATCAAAAGTTCTTTTTAATCCACGAACAGGGTAGAGAACAAGTGTGTCCAGAGAAATATTCAGAAGAGAACACTGCAAAATCAAGAGAGGCCCCCTGTGCTTTTGATGGTGACAGCATTTAAGGGATCACCAGGGAAAAGCCAGAGTTTCCAACTTTGGGGGTTCCTAGGCCCGTTTCATTATGGGTCCAGTAGAGAATTGCCACACATATTTGTTGATTAGTCAGTGAGAGGGACGTGGCTGGAAGGCGCAAACACCAGGATCGAAATTAGGCATCTGCATGTGGCTCCTAGCAATGTGAAAACAAATCACCTAGAAGCTCTGTAATTTCTTGAGTAGTTCACAAACATGCATTATTATTGTGACTCAGAACACCATCTATATTGTAAAGAGTTCTACTTCCAGGCGGACAGGAAAGGCCCGCAAGTGATAGGATAAAAGGGCAGTGTGTCTGTGCTACACGCCAAACAGAGTGATTGATATGCATCCCTGTGCTTCCTGGACAACACAGACTCCCCCACCCCTCCCCAGACACAGCCTCTCTCTGCGCTGAAAGGAAGGGAGAGCATCTGGATGCATACTGAGTGAGAGGGTGCTGGGCACATCCCCAACCCCTCCTCAGGCATCGGCCAAAACCCACGGGTCGGCCATGGTGTCGGTGGCTTCTATGATCTCAGTTGATTGATACAGCCACTCTGAACATAGGGTGTGCTTTATCTGGTGAGTTTAACTCTATGTAAGATGTATGTGGCTGAAATAGTCTCGGAAGGAACAGATTTAGCACAGCAGACTGGGGACATGATGAAATTCTGATAACCTCTGTTTCTGCACGTCTTCTCCGACGACTAAATGTCACCTCATGGTCTCTGTGGACTCTGGGAGGTAGAAACCTAGCTGAACTGCTGTCCTTCGTGTCTGTTGTTTGTATAGCCAAGAATCCATCCTGTTTGTTTTGAAGAATGTCTGAATCTGCAAAGTACAAGCACTTTCCTTTTGCACCCTAATTGAAGAATTTCTCTGCTCTAGACTATATTCTTTTTTTTTTTAATTGAAGTTTTGTTGATTTACATAGGCTATGTTCTTTCAGACAGTCAGCAAATGTGTTCCTTAATCCTTCCTCCTTAAAATCTGAATCCCACAAAAGGGGGATGCAAAACCTCAGATTAAACCTAAGGTCAGCCAAAGAGCATTGGGATGGCTTTTTAATAACTCTTTCCAGGGAATGCATTAAGTGGGTTTACTGAATTGCAGTAATCAGCAATTGTTTTTCTCCCCAGTGCCTTTCCATGTATTGCATTACATAGAAATCCTACACTTTTAATATGTTCTCTAAAACGCTGGCTACTTCTTTAGCATCATCAGAGACAGTACTGTCGCCTCTGGGAAGGTTCTCACTGTCCACATCCGTCTACCACTCAACACCATTTCTGGCACCTACTGCTCTAGTTTCTATGTATGTGTAACATGTAGTTACACTGCTTAGTCTCCCGCTTGTCACCACGTGCTAGTTTGGGTATATGTTGAACTAGTGCCACAAAACCCCAAATTTACGATGGCTTAAACATCTCTAACTCTATTTTTCTATCATGGAATGGCCTGGGGAAGAGTTTAGAGCTGCAATAGAAGCTCTGTCCGTGGAATCATCTGGGAACTTTCTATCCCAAAACCAGCATCCCTGGGCATTATTATCCTCACCTGTGTGTCCAAAATGGCTCATTATCATGTCAGAATTCTAGCTAGAGACAATGAAGAAAGAAGAACACTTTCAGGGAAGAAGAACTTGAATGTCACACACATCTGCTACAGCTAACTGCAGTTATGGTCTTTATTCAGGATGGACTTGTGTCCAGCTGAAAATCAGGGGTTCTATTTCTATAAGACACTGATGTCACCAAACAACAGTCTCCCCTGCATCACCCATGCGTATAAGACTAGAGGCGATGTTCCCTCTAGGACACCCCACACGTGTGCCTCACACCACACACAAACATTCTGGGACCCAATCTCTGTCACATCCAAGATCCATCATGAAGTCAAAAAGATCAGGCAGTGAAGCAGGGGACAGTGGGATAGGATAAAGAATGAAAGAAAATACCTGGATGGCATTTGTGAAACAAACTGAGACAGGGAGATTAATACTCCAATGTGACTGGGGGAAGAAAAAATCACTGAATTAGGCAGAGAACATTTGAAAACATCTGGAGAAAGCTTATTGGCCGTGAGTCAAAAAGTTTATCTTAGGTTCAATTTTAGAAAAGTAAAAGTCATTCCATTTCTGAATCCCCTGATTCTGTGAACCCCATAACTATGTCACCTACACACACGACAGCTGGAACCCAGCATCTGATACTGCTTCTCTGCCCTTCCTTTATGCCCCATCAAGGGACTCATGGACAAACCACCACCCCCGCCACCCTGGCTTTCCCCTGAGGATCCATTTACCATCACCTCCTGTAAAGGCTTTTCAGTCTTCACCAGATTCCTTTCAACATGTCCTCTTTATTCTTACCCACTTCATGCTAAGTTACCTTTAGAAATCCTACCTCCTCTCTATTTTTTGGCTTCATTGGTGATACAAATTATTAGCAATAATTAGAGTACAAATGTTAACTGCATTGGGCCAGTATAAGGGTAGGGATCGTGATTCTTCTACAGCAAGAAAAATCTAAGGCCTATTCTGAAATGAAACAAGATAAAATAAAACATGGGGCTTCTTCAAATATTCAAAATGAAAAATACATCAAAAGGAGTAAAAGAACCTTGTCGATAACCTCTGAGTGCTCAGATCTCTCTTTGGAAGCTCCATGAAATGTCTCCAGTTACCTATTCATTATTCTCCAAGTAAGTCTTTTAAAAAGATCAGCTTCCTGTATATTTTCCAAGTATTATTCAAGGGCATTCCTTTCCCTGTTTACTCATTCCCAGCCTTGTTTCCCACTATTTTTTATACATATGTGTAGTATTTCGATCACATTATAGCTGACTAGCCAGAGACAAATAGCCTGTAAGACAATGCTTTCCTGGGAAAACTCAAACCAGTATGTGAAGTCATTTGTCGGACTTTAATCCATTTGTCGATTGTGGACTGGCTGTGTGGTCTAAACCTATTTCAAGAATTCTACATTACAAAGAAGAAAAAGAAACAGATTTCTCAACTGATCCGCTAACAGGATTTGGATTACGCAAATTCCGCTTTGCATAAAGACAAGAATGTACAGCTGTTAATCTCAAAGCCTTCAGCTGTGACATCCATTTGTTCCTGAAACATGGGCTCATTTTTAATGTCTGGATATGACTTGAGGGGAAGCGGGGAGGGTGGCAGCCAAGATCTAGGATGCACAGGAGCCTAGCAAATACAGTAAAATGAGGTAATTTTTCCCTCACCCAATTGCCTTGATTTTTCTAAGAAAGATGAATCTTTACCCTTAAATCTGATTACCTCACAAATAATTTTCAGGGCGCACAATTGCCAAGGTGAGCGGAAGTATTTCTACATAGAGATGTAGGTATTTACGTGATGAGGGGAATGCTGCAGGTCTGAACAGTGTCGAGAGGCGTGGGGAGAAACACCAGGAAGGTGAGGCGCGCGCGCGCGCGCGCGCGTGTGTGTGTGTGTGTGTGTGTGTGTGTGTGTGTGTGGATTTGTCCTCTATAGGGCCTGGGAGAAGACAGAAGGGAGTTCAGAGGAAGAACCAACCACCTGCACATAAAAACTGCAGGAGTCATTGCTGCCTAAATTCACGAGACTGTGCTCAGACAGAATCGGAGGACTAAACAGCTTGGCACGCTGGACGCTGGAGTTCAGTGTCGCATCTGCTGCGAGAGCGGCGAGGGGAGACTTTAAAGGGGGGAGAAGGCTCCCTGCTGTGACCGCAACAACCTAGCGCAGGCTGGAAACAATGCTATTAGTGCCGGTTGAAAAAATAATGCTATTCATGTGACCATTACTCCTTGGTGACTCCCTTGAAAGGGTGGGTTGGAAAAACTTAAGTAGTCATGGCTCCTTAACCCTGCTAGACCATTATTTTCATTCAAGTACTGTTCCTGACAAAAACAGCAGAGTTCTACCATCATCCATGCCTTTATGTCCACTCACCAAAGAGTTTGAAAAGGCTTATAACAAATACACTTTATTTGGAAATACCCAAGTAAAAAATGAGGTTTTAAGAGAAGAATATAAAAATGCCAAACTGAGACTCAACATAGATCTGTGCTTAAGTTTCTAAATAGACTCTTGGGTTTCTTGACAAAAAAGGAATAAAATAGAATCAATGATAGACAAGATTATATTCAAAAGAAGGAAGCATCATAGGAAGGAAATTCTGAAATAAACCTGTCATAAAAGATTACAAATGAAAGGCACAAAATAATGGAACTAATAATGGCCCTAACACTTTATTAAAGTGCTTCTGTGACTATAAAAGCTACACATACACACACACACACAGAGTATGAAAATTGGAAAAAATGAAGAGAAGCACAAAGCTGAGAATAAAACTCCTCCATAATCATGCCAATATTTTGAAGAATTTACTTCTAGATACATATAAATACAGAACAATTATTCTTATGGAACCAAACTCAGGTAGGAGATCAAACCAGTCAATCCAAAAGGAAATCAACCCTGAATATTCATTGGAAGGACTGATGCTGAAGCTGAAGTTCCAATACTTTGGCCACCTGATGCAAAGAGCTGACTCATTGGAAAAGACCCTGATATTGGGAGAGATTGAAGGCAGGAGAAGAAGGGGATGACAGAGGACAAGATGGTTGGAGGGCAACACCAATTCAATGGACATGAATCTGAGCAAGTTCCAGGAGACGGTGAAGGAAGGGAAGCCTGGCGTGCTGCAGTCCATGGGGTCGCAAAGAGTCAGACGTGAATGAGAGACTGAGCAACAGCGACAACAACAGACTCAGGTCTGCTCACTGTTCCGCAGCAAAGCCAGTCTACAGACACCAGGCTATGGTGAAGGAATGTACAGTGTGTATTGCAGGGCACCAAGCGAGGAGAACTTGCAGCCCATGCTCAAAAGACTCAAACTCTTCATTGACTTTAGACTGTTTTAAGACAGTGTTGTGGAAACTGTCATAGGATTAGCTTGAGGACCTTCTTCGGACTGGCTGATGGTGAGGTAACAGGGTGGTGTTGCTGGGATCTCAATCATCACCCTTCTAGTTTCAACAGTCTGGGTCTATGTGCTTGCGATCAGCATGTAGTCATTATCCTTACCTGAGTCGGGAGGGGGTGGGGGAGCATAGTTTCTGCAGAACAAATCAAAGATAAGCATCAGATTATAACTTATACCCCTTTAGGAGGATACAGGAGTCCTGTGACCCTTGTCCTAATCATTAGCTACTTGAGTTTGTTCTTTGAAACTTGGAGAAGGCCTAAGAGACAAAAGCCTTTTTTTCTACAGATAAGAAATAGAGGACATGGAAGGCCCATAGAACCCAGGAATGTCCCACAGGGTCCTACTTGGTTTCAATCTCCCCTTTTCTTTGATACTCCTCAATCCTGAGGGAAACTACAGTGGGACAAGAAAGAGAATAAAGTTTTGAATAGAAAGGTTAATCATAAGCTCAGCAGGGGAACTCTGTTTCAGGAGGACTTAGATGTAGTTACTCTCAATGTATTTTTAACACCCTAAAACAAGAACCTTGCACATAAATCTATGACTTGGTTGAGTATTTCCTTGATACATTTTTAGTACTAGATTTACTGGGTGAAATGATGGAACTGATTCTAAGGCTATTGGTATATATTTCCAAATTGCTTTATATAAAAGTGAAAAATAAAAGACCTGACTTTTTAAATACACAAAAATAAAAACCCATTTAAATGAATATGAACATCATGTTCCATGCCCCTCTTGAGTATATATATGAGTGTTCATCTCACAGCTGCTTTGGAGAGTTAACCAAGTTTTCGGCAACTGACAGTTCTGTAAGGAAAGGAGCAAGGCATTCAGTGGTCACAATTTGAATTTCTTTGTTTAATTATGGAATGTGAGGTCCCTGTCCCCTTGAGAGCAGTAGCATTCTATTTTTGGTTATACTTCTTTTCTTAATTTCCTACAACAGCACCTGGCCTGTGGTGGATATTTCATAAAAGTCAGGTAATTAATGAGTGAATTTCACGTTCATGTGTTTATAGGTCATCTATATTATCTATGCTGTGAGCTGTTTTTCCATGTCATTGCCTATTAAGATATTAACAAAACTTTTCTAACAGTAAATACAGTGAATCAAGTCACATGCAGCTTCATGCTGCAGTCTGACAAAGGTATATCGCTGAAACAACTTTAATGTTATAAAGTGAAAAGTGAATTTGACCTGGTGACATGAGATAGCTCTAAATGGTTGAGCCTGACCCAGGGAGGTTTCTTCTTGAAAAAAGCTTTGATTTTAAAAAGAAGAAATCTACTCAAAGATACTTCAAAATGAGGAATGGCTGAGGAGAGAGAGATTAACGCTATACCTGAGAAATTTATGCTACAGGTAAACTTGCATAAATGCCTCCCAAGTGTGTCAATTCAGTTATCAAAAAAATACGAATGGTGGATCCACCCTGAGCCAGGCATAGCTGCAGATGCTAGGGCTGCAGCCATGAGCAAGAGAGGGAGGCAAGGCACCTACAACCTGAAGCGCACATCCCGGGGCAAGCGATCCTCACTGCATTCTTCATGGTCATAAAAACACCAAAAGAAACCTGAACACCCACCCCTAGGGGCAGGTTCCTAAATGGAAGTGAAATACCATGTAAATTTTTATGAGTATTGACTATAAGAATCATATGTTCACAAAACAGTATATGTAGTGTGGGTTGACCTGTGTTTAAAGAAAGGGGCTTTCACCTTTCATTTTATTCACTTTGGAGCTGCTTATTGTACAACAAGCTGGGTATGAATTCTGTTAGAATAATTTTTTTTTTTAAGAAAAGTAAGGGGGTGGGAGGAGGGAGGTGGGGGTCGGGATTGGGAGTTCATGTACACTCGTGGCTGATCCATGTCGATGTGTAGCAAAACAAATACAGTATTGTAAAGCAAAACAAACTAAAAAATTAAAAATTAATTTTAAAAAAAAAGAAAAGTAAGGGAGAGGATTTTGTACAACAAGCAAAAGCGAAATGTTTCACCTCTCAGGATGGCGAACTTTAGGACAGAGATTGTGCTCAATCTCACAAGTAAGCAAATAAATTCAAATGACTGAAACTACTGAAACACAGAATCCCATGAAGAGGTGGAGGTGTCTTTCTTGTTTAGTTGGTTTTTGTTTGCCTACAACACTGTCAACTGTTGCAGACTATATTTAACTCTACAAAGTAGGTATGAGGTGGGCACTGTTACTGGTTTTCACTATTGATCTTTAAAAGTCTTGTCCTTCAGTTTTCATTGTACCTAAAGCAATTTGGCAATGTGTATTCTCTATATAGAATATGAACATTCTACAGTCAGTATGTAGCCTTGAATTTTCCCATCGTTTTGTTAATGAGCTCGGGTTCGGCTAGCTTGCTGCTCGAAAGCCAATAATTTTGGCTCAAAAGAGGCAAGTATCAGGAGAAAGGAAAGTTACTTCCATCAGAAAAGCCAACAATCTTGGAAGAAAGTGGACCCACGTCCTGAGGCAAACTCCAGAGATTCTGCTCAGCCTTGACAGTTGTTGAAGGGAAAAGGAGGGAAAGAATCTGAGTGAATCGTAAGGCAGGAGGCTGAGTTCTGCATCCTTCTCCATTGTATGCAGACTAGCTGACTCTCTCTCTTCAGAGGTTATCTTGCCCCTGTAATCTGCCCGCAGGATAGCTGAGGGGACTACTAGGGGTACAAAGCTAGTTACTCTTCAAATACACAATTCTTCATTCTTCTTTTAAACTAGGGGGAAAAATCAACAAGTATGCGTTCAGGATAACATAACTCAGAAGTTAGTTTAAATTGCCTAGTGACCTCACTCCTATAGTTAGGTTCTTTTGAGGCTAGAGGGGAACAGAAATGGGCAAACAGGAAACGAGCAAAAGAGCTGTTTCAATTCCTCACTGTCAAACATCATTCCATTTCTACGGGTTTAGGAGCGAAGGTCTGTGTTCTCTAATCTCTTTATGCTGACAAAGGACTCCATATTTTCTGAGTTCAAGATGCCATCATGGGTCTGTAGCATCTCTTTGCTGACAATTTTAAATGTCTGCTTATGTGAATACAGGCAGAGCAAGCTATAATTATTTTGATGCCCAGAAAGATATAAATCATTATGAGTAATAATGTAATTCTCTTGAGACCAGTTCTTAGAATTGTATTAGTCAAGATTCAGTGCTGCTCACAACGGAAAAGCTTATGTCATGCCCCCTGTGGCTGTTATAGCATCTGAAACACAGCTCAGGAATATGCATCAGACACCAAGACTATAGGACTCTACTCTCCTAATCATTAACTGCTAGAGCCTGCTCTTTCGTAACTCTGGGAGTCCTAGGAGACTTCAACTTTTCTAAAAACAAGAGGTGGGGGACATAGAGGGTAGGGGGAGCCTGCAGGGTTCTGGTGGGTCCCAAATTCACCTAACAAATACAATGCTAAGAATCTATCAAGGTAGCTTATGTCATGCCCCCTGTGGCTGTTATAGCATCTGAAACACAGCTCAGGAATATGCATCAGACACCAAGACTATAGGACTCTACTCTCCTAATCATTAACTGCTAGAGCCTGCTCTTTCGTAACTCTGGGAGTCCTAGGAGACTTCAACTTTTCTAAAAACAAGAGGTGGGGGACATAGAGGGGATTTTGTATCTGGGGTAGGGGGAGCCTGCAGGGTTCTGGTGGGTCCCAAATTCACCTAACAAATACAATGCTAAGAATCTATCAAGGAATAATCATCAATCCAATCATAGATATAGAAACAAAAACTTTTTTTGTAGAATTTTTTTCAACCTGTCTATACACCTATCATGGAGAAGGCAATTCCACCCCACTCCAGTACTCTTGCCTGGAAAATCCCATGGACGGAGGAGCCTGGTGGGCCGCAGTCCATGGGGTCACTAAGAGTCAGACACGACTGAGCAACTTCCCTTTCACTTTTCACTTTCATGCATTGGAGAAGGAAATGGCAACCCACTCCAGTGTTCTTGCCTGGAGAATCCCAGGGATGGGGGAGCCTGGTGGGCTGCCGTCTATGGGGTCGCACAGATGGACATGACAGACGCGACTTAGCAGTAGCAGCAGATACACCTATAAGCAAAACTACCAACACCTACCTAAAAACAGCCAATGGACATGTGCCTGAAGTCAGATTCCAATTAACATATCACTGAGCTGAGTGTATTATATGGGTTTTAAATCATTTAACATTTTCCCATGAACTTGTCTTGTTCAGGAACTTCCATGTAATAAGTGCATATCATAAAACCTTTATTTCTAGCATTAGAAAACTAGTCTTTTCCGGCACTCACTAAATAATTAAATGTAATGAGTGATATTTAAAGAATATTATTTTGAAGAGGTGCCAAATCACTGGCCCTCATTGGGCACACATCTGTCTCAGTCCTTCCCTGGGGAGACAGCTGGCCTTGAGGGAACTGCAGCTAGGCTCTCCCAGCGCTAGCATGGTTAGGCCATACCTGCTTCCCTCAATGCACCTTCTCCTCCTCCCGCTCTCCCTGTTAAGCTCTGCTTCACTTGGGACAGAGTCAATCTGGCCGTCAGAGTCCTTTCTCAGCCCTCAGTGTACCCTTGACTTCAGCCCCATTGCCTATTCTCTTGGTCTCTCCATTTTCCAACTCTAAACTCCCTCCAAAGAGGAGGTATCTAACTGGTTCGCTGAATTTTTATAAGTCAAGCCCCCAAATCACTTATGATGACCAGCCTAGAGAAGTACAGTCATTGACTCAGGTCCAATCAGTGAGGCCATGCTGAGGGAAGACAGAGCTAGACTAGCAGCAAGGTAGGCAATGCTATAGACATGTCTGAGTTCCCTGAACAGCCTTGGGGTGTGCGTGCAGTATGGGTGCTCAGTAGTGTCCAACTCTTTACAACACCATAAACTGTAACCCATCAGGCTCCTCTGTCCATGGAATTTTCCAGGCAAGAATACTGGAGCAGGTTGCCATTTCCTACTTCAAAGAATCTTCCCAACCCAGGAATCAAATTCATATCTCTTGTGTCTCCTGCATTGGCAGGAGGATTCTTTATAACTGCACGACTAGGAAGTTAGCCTTTGCATAATTTCCTTTAAATACTGCTTCTGTCAAGAAGCAGTGGTTGCCTAACTTGAGATACTGAGATAAGGAGGGTGTCCACACAGGGGCAGCAGTGTGGTCTGGTATAAAGTTTCAGAGCTCAAGTGGGCAGCAGAGGGTGTCCATTTGGCACCTGGCACAGGGCTTCAGAACTGAGAGAGGCAGAGAAGGTATGTGCAAGGGGGCTGCAATGGGGCAGCCCAACATAGACAGCAGAGGGCATCCTTCTGTCCTGGCATGGGGTGTCAGAGCCCAGGTATACTGGAAAGGACATCCATGTAAAGGGCACAGAAGCAACTGCACATTAACCACCTTAATCAAATAAGTGGTATATGTTGAGGATAACAAAAGCTAGGTTCTCATTTCTGGAGTTATAAATATGAAAAGGAAGAAAATTAGAATGAATCATGTGATGTTCCATTGGAATTGGAGGTGTTGGTATGAATCAATAACTTTTAATCTATATAGATAGATATAGAAATATAGATACGTGTGTCTCTAGGTGTGTGCATATATTTTCTGGCTCTGTCATCTGAGAGGCCTTGGGAGCACACTTGGCACCCAGATCTTAGTTTCCAAATATTATTCTGTGCTAAAAGAAACAAGACTTCTTGGAGAAATGGTGTTGTGCCTATAAAGAAAAAACTGCTCAAAGAATAATGACATGTTATTAGAACATAGAAACTTTTCAAGGGCTCCCATGAAACAAATCTGGGACCATCTAGGACCATTGGGACTTTCAAATAAATAGTAATGATAAAAACAGATCATAAGCCATTACAGACAATAAGAATTCGTAATGATATAAATAAACACATGAGTAAATAAGCAGGGAGAGAATAAGGTTTTCCCATACAATAAAAAGCCAAGTGATAAACACAGAAGGAATAATGAAATTAGGCAACCATTTGGCAACCATCACAGTAGTCATTTATCCAAGAAGTATCAATCAATGCTAAACCTAGTGGGTAAAATTTAATAAGAAATACAGTATTTATGTAGTATTAAAGTACTACCCTATTCAACAACAACAACAAAAAACAGCCTGATTCAAAAATTGGCAAGGACTTTAATAGACACTTCCCTGGAGAAGACATACAAACAGCCAAGAGTTACATAATAAATGCTCTACATCACTAATTACCAGAGAAATACAAATTGAAACCATCAGATGTCACCTCACAACTGTTAGGACGGCCAAAAACAGAAACAAAAAACACCAACTGTTGACAGGATGTGAAGAAATCAGGGATGTGCCCTGTTGGTGACAATGTACCAAGGTACAGCTACTGGGGAAAACAGATGGAGGTTCCTTCAAAAATCAAAACCAGCATCACTGCATGATGCAGAAAGTCCACTCCCGGTTATATATCAAAAGAACTGAGAGTAGAGTCTTTCTTTTCTTCCCTTCCTTTTTTAAACTGAAGTATAGTTGACTTACAATGTTATATTAGTTTCAAGTGTACAACACAGTGATTCAGTATTTTCAGAAAGCAGAGTCTCGAAGGGATATCTGTACCCTCATGGAAGCATTATTCACAACAGCTAAAACACGGAAGCCATCCAAATGTCCATGGACAAATAACAGATAAGCAAACTGAATTACGGAGCTATGACATACATAAACTCAGTCTTAAAAAGAAAGGAAAGTTTGATATATGCTCAGTTTAGTTGAGTCACTCAGTCGTGTCCGACTCTTTGTGACTCCATGAATCGCAGCACGCCAGGCCTCCCTGTCCATCACTAACTCCCAGAGTTCACTTAAACTCACGTCCATCAAGTCGGTGATGCCATCCAACCATCTCATCCTCTGTTGTCCCCTTTTCCACCTGCNGTCAGAGTAGCTGCAGGAAACCCAGGGGAGGGTTTTGGCTGAAGACAGGCAGTGTATGGTGTTGGATCAGCCCCAAATCCTTTGAAGATAAGATAAAGCCTGTTGCTTAATTTCACGAGGCAACTTTGGCAAGAGCATTTCTGTGCAGGTACAGGAGGGCCTGGGAAATGTAGCTCCTCTGATTGCCTTAGAGCCTCAGCACTTTTCCCATGACAAGAATAAAAAGAGAGATTTTAAGAATCCCCACAGTTGAAGGGTGGACCCAAACCAGTTCCACCAACATCACAAAATCTTCCACTTGCAGCCTGAACAGTTGTGCTTAGAGAGACTTGTCAGTGTCATGTGTGCTCATCCAGGGCTTCCCAGTAACTCAGCTGGTAAAGAATCCGCCTGCAATGCAGGAGACCCTGGATACAGGATACGCTTATCCTGAAGGGCTAGGAAGGGATAGGCTACCCACTCCTGTATTCATGGGCTTCTCTTGTAGCTCAGATGGTAAAGAATCTGCCAGCAATGTGGAAGACCTGGGTTCGACTCCTGGGTTGGGAAGGTCCTCTGGAGATAATCTTCCACTTGCAGCCTGAACAGTTGTGCTTAGAGAGACTTGTCAGTGTCATGTGTGCTCATCCAGGGCTTCCCAGTAACTCAGCTGGTAAAGAATCCGCCTGCAATGCAGGAGACCCTGGATACAGGATACGCTTATCCTGAAGGGCTAGGAAGGGATAGGCTACCCACTCCTGTATTCATGGGCTTCTCTTGTAGCTCAGATGGTAAAGAATCTGCCAGCAATGTGGAAGACCTGGGTTCGACTCCTGGGTTGGGAAGGTCCTCTGGAGAAGGGAATGGCTACCCCTCCAGTATTTTGGCCTAGAGAATTCCATGGACTCACACGGTAAAGCATCTGCCTGCAGTGCAGGAGACCCGGGTTCAATCCCTGGGTTGGGAAGATCCACTGGAGAAGGAAATGGCAACCCACTCCAGTAATCTTGCCTGGAAAATTCCATGGATTGAGGAGCCTGGTGGGCTACAGTCCATGGGGTCGCAAAGAGTCGGACACAACTGAGCAACTTCACTTTCACTTTCATAGTCCATGGGGTCGCAGAGAGTCAGACATGACTGAATGACTTTCACTTTAATATTGTATACACCAATAAACATTATTGGAGAAATGGCAACCAACTCCAGTATTCTTGCCTGGGAAATGCCATGGACAGAGGAACCTGGTGGGCTGAGTCCATGGAGTTTCAAAAGAGTCGGACACAATTTAGTGACTAAACTGCCATCACTGCCGCTGCCACCATATATAGTATAAGCTTCGCACCATCTTCTAAATTTCAAAAATAATTCTATACCACATCAGGCCCTAAGGGTTTTGGATAAGTGCTTATAAGCCTATACTTTTACAGAGGAGAAAATATAACAAACTTTGTTATTATTTTTCCTGCTCTATTGGCTTCTCCTTGTAACTAACCCAATTCTCATCTCTAGTTTTTGTACAAGCCATTCCCCCACCACTTTGGCTCTTCCTGAATTTTCTTTCATCAAATCAGAGTTCAGAGTTTACCACCTGCAGCTGAAGCTTCCTAATTAGCTCAACATCTGTCTTCACCTGAATATTCACTTTAGATTTTGGCCATGTGTTTTCCCTGATCGTACCAGTTTGAGCCTTAAAGAGATACAACAACACACAGTTTACTGACAGCCCATCCAACTGTCATTGTGAGAGAATGCTCCTCCTTCCAAAGACCTTCCCGCTCCATTTCTCCTGCGAGGTCTTAGATCAGGTTCAGTAAGCTTATGTCACCATGGCTTTCCTTCTGCCATATCCACCCTTAAAAACATCCTAGATATGGTTAGTAGATAGAGACCCTCTTCCCAATGAGCCCTTCAGCACAGCCCTCCAACACAGAACACCAACTAGAAGAATCTGAGGAGGAGGTGGGCTCAGATCTGCAGATTCTCCCCACATAGAACTTGTGGGAATTAAACCTGAGAACTACTGGGTTAAAGGCTGGCAGATCAATGGCAGACCAGAAAATGTGAGAGATGAAATATGGTTGTAATAAATGTTAGTGACAGCTGCAGCCTTCTGAAAAACTGACAGTTCCCATAGGTAATTAGGTTACAGCGTACCTCATGCATAATTTTTCATAATATAGATGAATATCTTTCAGTAGTCAGTTCACTCTTGACTCTTATCTAACAATTCAGTATTCTTCATGTATGTGTGTGTGTGTTCGTTTCAGGAGTACAGCAAAGTGATTCAGTTATATATACATATCTATTCTTTTTCATGGAGAAGGCAATGGCACCCCACTCCAGTACTCTTGCCTGGAAAATCCCATGGACGGAGGAGCCTGGTAGGCTGCAGTCCATGGGGTCGCTACTAGTCGGACACGACTGAGCGACTTCACTTTGACTTTTCACTTGCATGCATTGGAGAAGGCAATGGCAACCCACTCCAGTGTTCTTGCCTGGGGAATCCCAGGGACGGGGGAGCCTGGTGGGCTGCCGTCTATGGGGTCACACAGAGTCGGACACGACTGAAGCGGTGCAGCAGCAGCAGCGGCAGTCCTTTTCAGATTCTTTTCCATTACAGGTCGCTACAAAATATCCAGTTTAGCTCCCGCTGCTAATGCAGTAGGCCCTTGCTGGTTCTCTGCTTTATACACAGTAGTGTATTGTCAATCCCAAATTCCTAATTCATCCCTCCCTCTCTTTCCCTTTTGGTAAGCATAAGTTTGTTTTCTTTGTCTGTGGGTCTATTTCTGCTTTGTAAATTAGTTCACTGTTATTATTTGTTAGATTCCACATAGGAGCGATACGATATGAAATTTATCTTTGCCTAGCTTCCTTCACTTAATATGATGATCTCTAGGTCTATCCATGTCTCTGTAGTTGTATTATTTCATTCTTTTTATGACTGAGGAATGTTCCAATGTATATGTATACTACATCTTCTTTATCCATTCCTGTCTATGGACATTTAGGGTGTTTCCATATCTTGGCTATTGTAAACAGTGCTGCAAAGAACACTGGATATGTGTATCTTTTCGAATTAGAGCTTTCTCTGGATATATGCTCAGAAGTAGGATTGTAGGCTCATATGGCAACTCTGCTCTCAGTTTTTAAGGGAACTTCTTACGGTTCTCCATAATGGTTGTACCAACTTACATTCCCACCAGGAGTGTAGAAGGGCTCCCTTTTCTCCACACCCTCTCCAGAATTTATTGTTTCTAAATTTTTTGGTGATGGCCATTCTGACCAGTGTGCAGTGATACCTCACTGTACTTTTGATATGCGTGTCTCTAAAAATTAGCGATGTTGGGCATTTTTCACATGCCTGTTGGTAGTCTGTCAATTCGGTATTTTCCTTCACCTCTTAAACTGTTTTTTGAAACTATACATCTTTTTGATGAATTTTTCAAAACTCTTCTGCCACGTCTGGCTCCTTCCCTATCCCTCTCCTTTTTTCTTCTTTCCGTTTAGGAACAACAACAATAATAAAAAAAAAAAAAAAAAAAAGAAAAGAAATCTGTCTCCCTTTCTCCTGCAAAACAATTTAGAATCCTTTTTTGTACTTTGAGCATTACCTAAGTCATAATCGAGAATAGAAAGTGGGGACTTCCCTGGTGGTCGAGTGGTTAAGAATCCCCCTGCCAATGCAGGAGACACAGGTTTGATCTTTGGTCTGGGAAGGTCCCACATGCTGCGGAGCAACTAAGCCTCTGCATCCCAACTACTGAGCTGAACTCTCCAGCCCATGCTCTGCTGACAGGCAGTGCAAGAGTAGCCCCCGCTGGCTGCCACCTAAAGAAAGCCTGTGCAGAGCAATGAGCATCTAACACAGCAAAAAACTAATTAACTAATTTTGTAGAAAAAGACTAGAAAAGGGGATACACTGAGCTCCATTAGTGGACAAATATCACTGCTAGAAGAATGCAGACTATAGGTTCACATGGTCCCTTCCTTCTGCATTTCTGTTGCTACCTGGACAGATACATTAAGAAATGCCACAGTCAATATCTTTATCATCATGTAGAAGAGTATAAGGGCCAAAAAATTCCCTCCACACCCGCAAACATTATCCACGTGGAGCCTGTGAATGTGAGCTTATATGAAAAGAAGATCTTTGCAGATGTAATTAAGGATCTCAAGATGAGGTCATCCCAGATTATCCAGATGAGCCTAAATCCAATGAAAAGTGGCTTAATAAAATGAGCAAAAGACACACTCAAATTTGTGAAGATGGAGGCAGAGACTGGAGTGACGTATCTACAAGCCAAGGAACAGCAAAGATGAGGAGCAGACATTAGAAGTTTGATGAGATAAGAAAGGATTCTTCACAAAAGCCTTTGGAGGCCATGTGGCCCTGCTGATACCTTGGTTTAAGACAGCTAACCTCCAGAGCTATGAGAGAATAAATTGTTGTCTCGGCCTCCAAGTTTCTGTAAATTTGTTACGGCAGTACTAGGAAACTAATACAAAAAGACCAGGAGTAACTAGCCCTATCTGTTTACGGGTACCCTCACCTGTCAGCTTTGCTGGTGGTGTTCAGTCGCTCAGTCCTGTCCACCTCTTTGTAACCCCATGACTGCAGCACAACAGGCTTCCCTGTCCTTCACCACCTCCCAGAGCTTACTCAAACTCATGTCCATCAAGTCAGTGATGCCATCCAACCATCTCATCCTGTCGTCCCCTTCTCCTCCTGCCCTCAATCTTTCCCACCATCAGGGTCTTTTCCAATGAGTCAGTTCTTCCCATCAGGTGGCCAAAGTATTGGAGCTTCTATTTCAGCATCAGTCCTTCCAGTGAATATTCAGAGTTGATTTCCTTTAGGATTGACAGGTTGGATCTCCTTTCAGTCCAAGGGACTCCCAAGAGTCTTCTCCAACACCACAGTTCAAAAACATCAGCCTTCTTTATGGTCCAACTCTCACTCCATACATGACTAATGGAAAAACCAAAGCTTTGACAATATGGACCTTTGTCAGAAAAATAATGCCTCTGCTTTTTAATATGCTGTCTAGGTTTGTCATAGCTTTTCTTCCAAGAAACAAGCGTCTTTTAATTTCATGGCTGCAATGATTTCATTTCATCTGCAGTGATTTTGGAGCTCAAGAAAATAACGCCTGTCACTGTTTCCATTGTTTCTCCATCTATTTGCATGAAATGATGGGACCAGATGCCACGCTCATCATTTTTTGAATGTTGAGTTTTAACCCAGCTTTTTCACTCTCCTCTTTCACCTTCAACAAGAGGATCTTTAATTCCTCTTCACTTTCTGCCAGAAGGGTGGTGTCATCTGCATATCTGAAGTTATTGCTATTTCTCCTGGCAGTCTTAATTCCAGTTTGTGCTTCATCCAGCCTAGCAATACGCATGATGTACTCTGCATAGAAGTTAAATAAGCAGGGTGATAATATACAGCCCTAACGTACTCCTTCCCCAATTTGGAACCAGTCTGTTGTTCCACGTCCAGTTCTAACTGTTGCTTCTTGACCTGCATACAGGTTTCTCAGGAGGCAGGTAAAGTGGTCTGGTATTTCTATCTCTTTAAGAATTCTCCACAGTTTGTTGTGATCCACACAGTCAAAGGCTTTAGCGTAGTCAATGAAGCAGAAGTAGATGTTTTTTCTGGAATTCTCTTGCTTTTTCTATGACCCAGTGGATGTTGGCAATTTGATCTCTGGTTCCTCTGCCTTTTCTAAAGCCAGCTTGAACATCTGGGAGTTCTCTCTTCACGTACTGTTGAAGCCTAGCTTAGAGAATTTTGAGCATTACTTTGCTAGCATGTGAAATGAGCGCAATTGTGTGGTAACTTGAACATTCTTTGGCACTGTCTTTCTTTGGGACTGGAATGAAAACTGACCTTTTCCAGTCCAAAGGCCACTGCTGAGTTTTCCAAATTTGCTGGCATATTAAGTGCAGCACTTTCACAGCAGCTGTCAGCTTAAAAGTGAAAGATTTCTGCTTTTCATAAATTTTGCCTATTTGTGGGCTTAACTGTCAAGTAGAGAGAATCTTCACCCACTCCAGGAAAGGTTGGATTTGACACATGGCTCCTAAGAAACTCTCATATAAAGAACAATGACTTCTCTAGAGCAAACACACCATATGCGTGTGAGCCACTAGAATCAAATTTGAATTCTGACTTGAATTCTAGTTCTCCAACTCTGCAACTGTAGGCAATGACTTAGCCTTGAGCCTTTAAATTATATATAAGAGCTAAATAAACTTTCGCTCTTATTTAGCTCCAATTTTAATGCTCATTTTCTTTGTCTCCTCCACGTGGCTGCCTGTTTTGTCTGTTTACTTAGCTCTTTCCATGACTGTAAATGTTTACTGAAGTCCCAGTCTTATATAAAGTTTTAGTTCAAAGTCCACAGCAGCTAATTAGAATCCTAGAGTTGTTTATTTCAGTTTCTTGAGAGAGACATGATGTGTGTTCAAGCCATTGTGCACCACCGGCCTGATCTTCTTTGGATGGAAATGCAAATCCTTTTTGAAGGGGATCCGTGTAGGAAGGCAGTGGTGAGCATTTCTAGTATACTGCCACTGTTTAAATGTCATATATTCAGATCTCTTTCTCTCTTCCTTTAGAGTATATGCCTTTGAGTTCATGCTTTAAAAGTATCTCTTACCTTGAGATTATATCTTCATCCATACTGTATTCTTTTAGTTTCCACAAAGTAGTGCCTAATATAATTTGAATCTGTTTATTAGAATGGCATTTTTCTTTTCTTTAAGTAGCTAGCTATTCATTCTCACACGGTTTTTTGAACAGCTTACACTTTTCTCACCAATTTGAAACACTAATAACAATGGCATTTCTAAGTGTTCTCTATGTGTCAGCTTGTGCTAAATCCAATACGTGGATTACTTCAGCTTAGTAATATTATTATCCACATATTATAGCTAAGAAATGGTATGCTTGGGATTCCACACCACAGTCATCTCACTCTAGAGCTCATACTTTTAGCCTTATGCTATTCTTATAAGCAATTTGGATCTATTTTTGGCTTAAACAATAAGGAAAATTATTGACATGACTGGAAGTCCAGATGCAGGGTGGGCTTCACAGTTGACTTGGCTCAAGATCAGTGTCCCTGTGACTCTCTTGGCTGTGTTTTCTTCCACGTGCAGCTTCATCCTCAGGCTGATCATGAGATAGCTGAAGCAATTTCAGCCATACACAAAAACTTCCAGCAGAAGAGAAACGGGATTTCTACTTTAAGAAACTCTCCTAAAAGGACAAAGAACTTTCCCAGACACTCCAACAAAATTCCCCTCGAGCCTCACTGGTCTAAAACGGGGCCTATGCCCATCCCTGTATCAACTGTGGGCAGGGAGGATGGTATTAAATAAATCATATGAGCCACCCCTAGATTTAGAGATAGTATTGGCTTCCCTTTGGCACATGGGCTACATAAAAGCAACAGGGACTCTCAACAGAGAAGCGCGGCTCTCTGACACAGAAAACCTAAAATAATAGTGGATGTAACAAGTTAAAAAGGCAAATCAAGTCTGGAGGTAAGCAGTATAGGGCTAGGATGGCAGCTCATGGCCAACCAGGTTCCTTCCTTTTCTCTAAATGCTCTGCCATTCTCAACATGAGGCTTCTACTTCATGATGCATGATAGTTCTGGAGTCACAGTGAACAGTCACAACCTCCTTCTTGATTCCTCAAGAAGGATTGAGAAGGGAGAGACTGATTTCTTCCTTTAAGGATGTATCCCAGAAATCACATGACACGCTTCTCTATACAAATTATTGGACAGCACTGAGTCATTTGGCAACAGCTGGCTGAGAGAAGCTGAGAAATGTGGACTTTGTTCCAGGTAACTGTAAGCCCAGCTATAAACCTTGGATTCTACCACTAAGGAAGAGGGGCAGAAGATACATGGAGACAATACTACAGTTTCTGCAACAGGTGGAAACGAATTCATTTGGGGTTCTGATACAGAGGAAGAAAAGGAAACTAAACTCTGGTTTGGCAACAACCTCCTTGAAACCCCGCTTGGGTCTTGCTTTGGTTCAGCTTTAGACTAGTCAGTAACCCAGTGGTATCAGAAACTGTTTGCACATCCTGTGTCACACACCCATTCCTAGAACTTGACTACACAGTTATCTCAATGCAAAACTCATGACTGAGGATTGAGGATGGAGTGGTTCCCTACAGAGATTTGTTTGTATTTTTGCATTTTTAAGAGTTCTTTATACATTAAAGGTTGAGGATATTAAGCTTTTGTCTTTCTAATATGTTGAAAATGATTTTCTAATTTATCATTTTACCCTTTACCTTTATAGTGAAATTATTATAGTTACCATTTTGACATACAGAAATTTTATATTTTCTATAATCAAATATCCTTGGCCTTAACATTTTTTAACTTTTATGCTAGAATGATTTTTCATAAATAAGAATCTGATAAGTATTTGCCTCTATTATCCTCTTTCTATGATTAAATTTTTAATCAGTCAGGAGATGCATTCTGCTGTACATGTAACACAACTCAACTTACAACAATTTAACACTAAATAAGGTTTCCTTTGTCTCGGGCAATAAGTAGTCCAGAACTGTTTTTTTGGATGTACTAGATCTTCAAAAATCTAAGCTCATTCCACATTTTTGTACTATAATCCTTAATTACATAATTAATATACAGCATTTCCTCAAGTTCATAAATAACTACGTGAACCGTGAACTCCCTGATGTTCAAGCTGGTTTTAGAAAAGGCAGAGGGACCAGAGATCAAACTGCCAACATTCGTTGGATCATTGAAAAGGCGAGATAGTTCCAGAAAAACATCTATTTCTGCTTTATTGACTATGCCAAAGCCTTTGACTGTGTGGATCACAACAAACTGTGAAACATTTAAAGAGAGGTGAATACCAGACCACCTGACCTTTCTCCTGAGAAATCTGTATGCAGGTCAAGAAGCAACAGTTAGAACTGGATATGGAACAACAGACTGGTTCCAAATAGGAGGAGTACTTCAAGGCTGTATACTGTCATTCTGCTTATTCACTTATATGCAGGTACATCATGAGAAATGCTGGACTGGATGAAGCACAAACTGGAATCAAGATTGCCGGGAGAATTATCAATAACCTCAGATTTGCAGATGACACCACACTTAAGGCAGAAAACAAAGAACTAAAGAGCCTCTTGATGAAAGTGAAAGAGGAGAGTGAAAGGTTGGCTAAAGCTCAACATTCAGAAAACTAAGATCATGGCATCCAGTCCCATCACTTCATGGCAAATAGGTGGAGAAACAGTGATCAACTTTATTTTGGGGGGGTTCCAAAATCACTACAGATGGTGATTGCAGCCATGAAATTAAAAGACACTTACTCCTTTGAAGAAAAGTTATGACCAACCTAGACAGCATATTAAAAAGCAGAGACATTACTTTTTGCCAACAAAGTTCTGTCTAGTCAAAGCTATGGTTTTCCCAGTAGTCATGTATGGATGTGAGAGTTGGATGGATGAGAGAGGACTATAAAGAAAGCTGAGTGCCAAAGAATTGATGCTTTTGAACTGTGGTGTTGGAGAAGACTCTTGAGAGTCCCTTGGACTGAAAGGAGATCCAACCAGTCCATCCTAAAGGAAATCAGTCCTGAATATTCACTGGGAGGACTGATGCTGAAGCTGAAACTCCAATGCTTTGGCCACCTGATGTGAAGAACTGACTCCCTGGAAAAGACCCTGATGCTGGGAAAGACTGAAGGCGGAAGGAGAGGGGACGACACAGGATGAGATAGTTGGATGGCATCACCAACTCAATGGATATGGGTTTGGGTGGACTCCTGGAGTTGGGGATGGACAGGGAGGCCTGGCGTGCTGCAGTCTATGGGGTCGCAAAGAGTCAGACATGGCTGTGCAACTGAACTGAACTGATTGGGCATATGCCCACATAGCCTCCAAAATACTGAGAACTAACTAAGAATTAACCAGGCTGATGAAAGTAAGAAAAATGATTTGGAGTAGAAAATAAAGACAGAGGAGTTTTCATTCCCCTTGTGTAGCAAGACCAGTGACAGGTCCTGTGCTGGTAGAGAGCTCTTGCCAAACACTTGCTTTCCAGTGCTCTTGGGTCAAAGGTGGAAGAGTTACCAGGTGTGAAATTGCATGGCTCTTTTGTAATCCTACTTATTTACCATCTTTACTAAAAATCTAACTAATCCCTCTTCAATGAAAGTTTTCCTGCAGCCCACTCTACACCGTATCCTAGTCCGTCAAGGGGAGTTTCTTTGATACCATCATGTTTCTTTCTTTCTGAAATTCCGCACAGCAGGATAATCTCTTTGGGGAGTAGAGAGACACTAAGGGTAGAAGCATTTCATGGAGTTTACAAAGCCTGCTACAGATAGAGCACAGATCAGCTTTTTCAGAGCTGCAATGGATGACCCATGTTAACCCACTTTTGTATCATTCAGGGAGAATAGCTTTTCCACTTGCTGCTCCCTATTCTGCAAGCAAGTTTGCTCTGGATGGGTTCTTCTCCTCTCTCAGGACGGAACATGAGGCGACCAAGGTCAATGTGTCAATCACCCTCTGTATTATTGGCCTCATCGACACAGGTAAGGTCAAGAAATTGGAATAACTGGCCTGCAGATGGACTGTCTGTCTTACTATGGTGGGTAAAGAGGGTGCTGACCTCCCTGACGCCATCGTGTGTCCAGCATTGAAAACCAGTGACAGCACTGCTGCTGCTAAGTCGCGTCAGTCGTGTCCGACTCTGTGCAACCCCATAGACAGCAGCCCACTGACTCCTCTGTCCCCGGGAGTCTCCAGGCAACAACACTGGAGTGGGTTGCCATTGCCTTCTCCAATGCATGCATGCGTGCTAAGTCGCATCAGTCGTGTCCAACTCTGTGCGACCCCATAGACAGCAGCCCACTGGCTCCTCTGTCCCTGGATTCTCCAGGCAAGAACATCAGTCCCCCTTTAATGAAGTGTTCTGTCACCTGTTAACCTCTGACTGCTCTTTGACCCTTCTCTCCATTCTGACTGCTAACTGTGCTGAGTAACACATTCCTCACCTGACCCTATTCTGAACACCTTAGTCCCTCATGAAAACTCAACGGCCATTACTTTCCTTTGTGAGATAATTAAATATGAGTTTGTTTTCTTAATAACATATCAGTAATAAGTCACAGATGTCACAAATCCTTTGATAAATCGTGCTGAGACGGACACAGCATCATTTGGGGGGGTATTTTTGTCGAAAACACATAATCTCATTCTAATTATGAGAACAACAGGAAAAAAACCCAAATTGAAGGGGTTTATACAGATCCTGGTGGCATCCCTGGTGGCTCAGACAGTAAAGTGTCTGCCTGCAATACGAGAGACTCAGCTTCTATCCCTGGGTCAGGAAGATCCCCTGGAGAAGGAAATGGCAACCCACTCCAGTATTCTTGCCTGGAGAATCCCATGGACGGAGGAGCCTGGTGGGCTACAGTCCACAGGGTCGCAAAGAGTTGGACACAACTGAGCGATTTCACTTTGGACTTCCCTGGTGGCTCAGAGGTTAAAGCGTCTGCCTGCAATGCAGGAGACCTGGGTTCGATCCCTGTGTCTGGAAGATCCCTTGGAGAAGGAAATGGCAACCCACTCCAGTATTCTTGCCTGGAGAATCCCATGGACGGAGGAGCCTGGTGGGCTACAGTCCACAGGGTCGCAAAGAGTTGGACACAACTGAGCGATTTCACTTTGGACTTCCCTGGTGGCTCAGAGGTTAAAGCGTCTGCCTGCAATGCAGGAGACCTGGGTTCGATCCCTGTGTCTGGAAGATCCCTTGGAGAAGGAAATGGCAACCCACTCCAGTATTCTTGCCTGGAGAATCCCATGGACGGAGGAGCCTGGTGGGCTACAGTCCACAGGGTCGCAAAGAGTTGGACACAACTGAGCGATTTCACTTTGGACTTCCCTGGTGGCTCAGAGGTTAAAGCGTCTGCCTGCAATGCAGGAGACCTGGGTTCGATCCCTGTGTCTGGAAGATCCCTTGGAGAAGGAAATGGCAACCCACTCCAGTATTCTTGCCTGGAGAATCCCATGGACGGAGGAGCCTGGTGGGCTACAGTCACAGGGTCGCAAAGAGTTGGACACAACTGAGCGATTTCACTTTGGACTTCCCTGGTGGCTCAGAGGTTAAAGCGTCTGCCTGCAATGCAGGAGACCTGGGTTCGATCCCTGTGTCTGGAAGATCCCTTGGAGAAGGAAATGGCAACCCACTCCAGTATTCTTGCCTGGAGAATCCCATGGACGGAGGAGCCTGGTGGGCTACAGTCCACAGGGTCGCAAAGAGTTGGACACAACTGAGCGATTTCACTTTGGACTTCCCTGGTGGCTCAGAGGTTAAAGCGTCTGCCTGCAATGCAGGAGACCTGGGTTCGATCCCTGTGTCTGGAAAATCCCTTGGAGAAGGAAATGGCAACCCACTCCAGTATTCTTGCCTGGAGAATCCCATGGACGGAGGAGCCTGGTGGGCTACAGTCCACAGGGTCGCAAAGAGTTGGACACAACTGAGCGATTTCACTTTCTTTCATGCAGATCCATTGAACAGAACTCTTCAAAAGTGTCAAGGCTGTGAGAGACAAGGAAAGAGTAAGGAACTGTCAGAGATCAGAGAGAAAACAAGAAAAAATTACTACCAAGTGTACTCCTGGATAAGATCCTGGAACATACAAAGGACATTAGTGAAAAAATTAAGTCTGCAGTTTAATTAGTAATATTGTTCCAATTCTATCATATCTATTGTTGATAGTTGTATAATGGTTATGTATGATGTTTTGATTGAAAGATGTAAGGAAAGACTTTGCACAATTTTTAAAACTTTTCTATACGTCCAAATGCAAGTTTATCTAAAATATGTGATAGGTATGATTTAAAAAACTTTATTGAAGGGACTTCCCTGGCAGTCCAGTGGTTAAGACTCCACATTTTCACTGCAGGGGGCATGGGTTCGATCCCTGATCAGGATACTAAGATCCCGCACTCTGCACAGCCAAATAAATTTTTTTAAAAAAACTTTGAATACATCAAGTAGTAGTTACAGAACAAAAGAGAGAGAAAGACAGAGACACACAGTGAAACAAGAAGGGGTGAGAAACAGAGAGAAGCTGGGCAAGAAAGACACAAATCCTAGGAGGAGAGAGCAGGTAACAACAGTTTCCCTCCAAGTGAAAGTGGTTGGTGTTGCCAAGGGAGCAAAGGCCTGGATTCCTGTCTGTCTCTTCCTTTTACAAGTCAGTCCTCATTATCATACCTCACTCTGGTTTTGCTCATTGACTCTTCCCATCATATGACTTCTATACTCATTCCACTCCCCGATATTACTCCCTCACTCCAACCAAAACACCCAAGAGAGGAGTCTGATTCATTCAAATCACTCAACTAGTAACCGCCAGTTGCCCCCACAAATTTCCATCCAGGAAGACAAGGTCCATATGAACACTAAGATTCTCTTTGCCCAATAGGCCCTCAACATACCCAGTCTTCTCCATGTATTCCCGACAGGGACCGAGCAAGCACTGGCCAGCAGCCCCTAAAAGCTAAGCTGCTGGTGTCTGCAGGCCTTCCATCACATAGACTCTACTCGTCTTGGATAACCACACTCTTCTCTTCTCGCTCTACAGACACAGCCATGAAGGCAGTTGCTGGGATAGTCAATGCAAAAGCATCTCCAAAGGAAGAATGTGCCCTGGAGATTATCAAAGGGGGAGCTCTGCGCCAAGATGAAGTATATTATGGCAGATCAATCTTAGCTTCTCTCCTGCTGAAAAATCCAGGAAGGAAGATCATGGAATTTCTCTCCTTGAAGAATTATAATATGGAAAGATTTATAAACAACTAGGCACTTCCTGAGGGCTGGGCATCATAAAGGGAGCTTGGAACAATCCAGCCTGGTTATTTATCCGAGCTCCATCATAAAGGTATCTCCCCAGAGAGATAAGTGAGTGCCCCCAGGAGACTGCCAGTCACACAGCACATCCCACAATTTAAAGGAATCCCTCTAACACTTGTGGAAAGGTGATCATAATGAATGCCATGAACCAGCAATTGTGAAATTGACAGTAATCATAGATATAATTACAAGATAGTTACATCAAGTTTACCTCGAAGGTAAAAGGCTATATTTAATCAATATTAATTCTGATAAAGGTCACATAAACTTTGTAAATTCATACCTAATTGGCTTTAACTTCAGTTCATTCAACATGATTCCATTAAAAACTATAACCTATACATGTGAGATTTTCAGTGTACATTTCTTATTTTGTGATATGAACCTCTTATCTGCTTTTGAGTTGCAGAAATCATCCTACTTCATTTAGCGAACATAGCATCTTCACCATTTTGTATATTTCAGATGCTCTTTATATTCTTTCACACTGTTCTTCTGGAAAGGAGAATATCTGAGCGTGAATAAACAGAGCAAATGCAGAGAAGTGGAGGTTCCTGTGGTTCTATGAAGCCACAGAATCTACACCTGTTCAGTGTACTCACAGTGCATCAAGCATCTGTAATTTACGTGTGAACACTCAATATTAGAAGTTTGTTGAGGAGAGGCTGGAGTTCAAATCATGTCATTCATACATTTAGTCATTCATTCATTCAACAAATATCTATCCAGCACTTGTCAGGTATCACTTGACTACAACCAAAGAGGATACAAAACACTAACTCCACAAAGCCCCATATTGGCCAGGTCCTCCAACAGGTGAGAGTAGAAAACTGGATAATTCTAGTAGAGTTTAATGAAAAGGAGATTCTTTACCAAAGTGTGAGCAAAGTTATAGGGATGTCACAGAGGTAATGTAGCATCTCCAGGTTAGTTTCAGTTATTTCCAACCCCAGGCCCGCCATCGGGACAAGAGGAAAGAACTGTTACAAAAGCCCAGAGGGTAAGAAATGTTTGCAGAGTGCCACAGGACAGGAGCTAGGACATTCAGTTAAAGGACGCCACCAGCCCACCAAGGACCACAAAGGAGGGATCTGGAGAAATAAATGCACCTTCCCTCTGATTCCCTGCTGGTATTTTCAATTAAGTGAAAAAAGGGGCAAAGTGCAGATTGATATAAACCATGCAAGTCAGCATACCCAGGCACACAGCAAGGTGGGGAAGGACGGAGAGTGTCTTGGAAGAATGATGGAATATATCCAGCACAAACTCAGCACTCCCAAATGTAGGGTTTCCATGGGAAGCGGTGCTGGGCCACAACACATGAGCCTGGACATGTAGGGTAAGTTTCCTTTTCTGGCCTCTTAATCTAAACTGCTGGGCAGAAGAACGAATTGCAGTCCACCGAGCTGCCAGCCACATGGACAAGGAGCTGGATCTGGAGTGTGAAGATGGCCGAACTTTTCTTAGAGAAAAGCCCTCCTTAAATTATGCCCAGGGAAATGAAGCAGGAGAAATATGACTGAGACTTAGAATTTGCTTGAGTAGAAGTTATATGTCTTACTATGTGAGGCTTCCCCCAGAATTCAAAAGGGATGGTATCAGAAATTAGGTCTGGACTTCCCCAGTACTCCAGTGGTGAAGAATCCACCTGCCAGTGAGGGGACACAGGTTCAATCCCTGGTCTGGGAAGAGTCTACATGCTCTGGGGCCACTCAGCCTAAGCACTGCAACTACTGAGCCCACGCTCTAGAGCTGAGAGCTGCATCCACTGAAGCCTGTGTGCCTAGAGCCTGTGCTTCACAAGAGAAGCCACCGCAACGAGAGGCCCACGCAACACAGCTAGAGAGGAGACCCCACTCGCTGAAACTGGAAACATCAAAGACCCAGCACAGCCAAAAATAAATAAATAAACTTAAAAGAGAGAGAGAGAGGGAGGTTAGGTCTGAGATCTGAAGCCACTGGCACCCTCATCAGTTGCTGTCTTCACTAGCTTGCACATTACAATTCCCTCATCTTCAGCAGCATGACTTTACCACTCCAAGCAACTTCTGTCCAGGAAGATAAATGGTACAAGCCAATTTTAAAATGCTCAGTTTTTCAATAGACAGCATCAAAAGGCTATCACTCTTCAAGACTCTTTGGAATCCTCATGTCAGAACTCTGTCCTCATGGTACTCACCGATAGGAAATGCTTGCATCAATGACCCTTCTCCAGTTCTAATCAAACCACTTCACTGACAGCCCACATTAAACCAGACTCCAGTACTCATAAACAGCCTGTTTTGCCCTCCCATTGTGAAAGGCTGCAAGTCTCCATCAAGGTAGTACCTCCTTTCACCTGAGTAAGCAATAAACTCAGTTCTTTTTCTCACCAACCAGTGGCTGTATTGTTTCAGGGAGCCCTTCCCAAGGGACCCTCTCAAGACCCCTCACCCTGCTCCTCACCTGGTTCTCCTGCCCCTCGAATATCTGGCCACTCTCTCCAGAGCCAAGGGCCACGCAGATGACACCACTCTTATGGCAGAAAGCAAAAAGGAATTAAAGAGCCTCATGATGAAGGTGAAAGGGGAGAGTGAAAAAGCTGGCTTAAAACTCAACATTCAAAAAACAAAGATCATGCCATCTGGTCCCATCACTTCATGCAAATAGATGGGGAAACAATAGAAACAGTGATAGAAAAGACTTTATTTTCTTGGAGTCCAAAATCACTGTGAATGGTGACTGCAGCCATGAAATTCAACGACGCTGCTCCTTGGAAGAAAAGCAATGACAAACATAAACAGCATATTAAAAAGCAGAGATATTACTTGGCCGACAAAGGTCTATATTGTCATCGCTATGGTTTTTCCAGTAGTCACGTATGGATATGAGAGTTGGACCATAAAGAAGGCTGAGTACCGAAGAACTTATGCTTTCAAACTGTGGTGCTGGAGAAGACTCTTGAGAGTCCCTTGGACAGAAAGGAGATCAAACTAACCAATCCTAAAGGAAATTAACCCTGAATATTCATCAGAAGGACTGACAATGAAGCTTAAGTTCCAATACTTTGGCCACCTGATGCAAAGAGCCAACTCACTGGAAAAGACCCTGACGCTGGGAAAGATTGAAGGCAGGAGGAGAAGGGACGACAGAGGATGAGATGGTTGGATGGCATCACTGACTCAATGGACATGAGTTTGAGCAAGCCCCGGGAGATGGTGATGGACAGGGAAGCCTGGCGTGCTGCAGTCCATGGGGTCACAAAGAGTCAGACATAGCTTAATGACTGTATAATAACAACAACCAGCACAAAACAGTTTTTATCCTTAGATGAGATCCACATTAAAGGATCTGGCCTGCTTAGTTCAGTTCATAATAAGCTTAAAAATATATCTGCAAGGATGACTGCTTTCACATTGTATGTGGAACCCAAAGGTTCATTGCTCACTTTTAGCCCACAATGACATAAAAATTCAGCATTCCTTTGTGGATTCAAAAAGCAATTCCACTGTCACTGAACTTATTAGTGAACAAAGTCATCTTTTCCCAGTGTTTCAGAGGAGAGAAGGAAGGCTGGGTTTACATTCAGTGGGAGGGCACCATTTAACTAAGAAGGCCCCTCCAGGTCAGGTCTCTTTCAAAGTGCTTCCTCCTGGCTCCACCTCTTCCCTAACTCCGACCCCAGGGTGCTCAGCTCCCACCCTCCTGCCCCACCATCTAGCATGCAAAGTGGATTCTGACTCTAACTAGAGAACACCCAGCGATATTTTTTTTTAGCAAAAATATTCTTTTACCACAAGGAATTACTGTACTAACTGTTAGGAAAATTTTAAGTCACCAAAAATTACATATGTGATTAGGGCTAACCCAAACCAAAACACCAAAAACAATTTTAATATCTACCCATAGGCTGTGAGTGGGCTTCCCAGACGGCTTAGTGGTAAAGAATCTCCCAGCCAATGCAGGAGACTCAGGAGATGGGGATTCAGCCTCTGGGTCAGGAAGGTCCTCTGGAGGAGAGCATGACAACCCACTCCAGTATTCTTGCTTGGATAATCCCATGGATAGGGGAGCCTGGTGAGCTAGAGTCCATGGGGTTGCAAAGAGTTGAACACGACTGAAGCAAATGAGCGTGCAGGCTGTCAATACTATGAAATCACTGTATCATGATAACAAGAATGATTTATATGTACTCACACGGAAGGACCTTCCAGACATACTCTTAAGTGTACAAAACAAGTTGCTTACAAATATGTACAACAGAATCCCACTTATGTTAAAATTATATAAAATGGGGAGGTTTGTGCACATGTATGTGTGAGCATGAGTGTCGGAATGAGGAGGCTAACTTGCATGAAGCACTCTTCTCAGACTGACAAAATTAGGAATGGCTTCCCTCTAGTGTCATAGGTTGAGGCGTGCCCACCCCCTGCTGCTGCTGCTGCTGCTGCTAAGTCGCTTCAGTCGTGTCCGACTCTGTGCGACCCCATAGACGGCAGCCCACCAGGCTCCCCCATCCCTGGGATTCTCCAGGCAAGAACGCTGGAGTGGGTTGCCATTTCCTTCTCCAATGCATGAAAGTGAAGTCACTGAGTCGTGTCCAACTCTCAGTGACCCCATGGACTGCAGCCTACCAGGCTCCTCCATCCATGGGATTTTGCGGCAAGAGTATTGGAGTGGGGTGCCATTGCCTTCTCCAGCCCACCCCCACCCCCCTACAAATATAGGTTGAAGCCTTCATCTCCGGTTCCTCAGAGAAGCATTTTCACTCACGAGTCTTCAGTCTGGGCAGGGTTCCAGGAGGACAGCTCCCTTCTGCTGCACTCAGCACAGCTGGGCTGGTTCAAAGGCCAGCTCCATCACACCCATGGCGTGTGCCTGAAACGGAAAGATTGGCTGGAGCCTGGAACAGCTGAGGGCTCCTCCGGCGTCCCTAGCTTTGCATGGCCTCTTCACATGTCTCTCAGAACAGCAGCTTCAGATTTCTTACAAGGGGTCTCTGGGCTCTGAAAGCATGTGTCCTGAGAGACAGAGCCGGGCGGAAGCTGTGTTACCCGTGATGACCAACCATAAGCTGCTGGTGATCCACCCCACTTCAAGGAGACCAGGCAGACCCCCAGCTCAACAGACAGGCGTCATGTCACACCGTGAGAAGAGCACAGGGCATGGGACCCATGTGGGTGCAGCCCCCTTTGTCAGCTCCAAGAGACAAGGGAGATCATAAGATCTGCTGTTGCAGACCCAGAATCGGGGACTTCGGTGGGCAGCACAAGTGGGGCAAGAAGCCAGGTTCACAAGAGCTCAGGCCCTGTAGATTGTCAATAAGACGGAGGCAGGAGGCTGATGAGGAAGAAGGAGATGAACACCAAGCAGGGGCGTGATTAGATGACAAATTTATAGCCAAAGTTGGAATAAAATTAGTTTTGCCTTCAGCCTGAACTGCCAGGGTAAACCTTGGGCCCAAAGACATATGAAGACTTCAGCTTGTGTTCAGTAGAAACCAGCTGCTTCTTGATTCTGCTCAACTTATCACATATCAGACGGCATGGGGAAAGCGAGAGAGGCTATGAGACAGTATTAAGGTAGTTAATAAACTAAACTTTTGCTCTTTCCAAAGGAGTGTTGGTAAAGGCTTAACAACTAACTCTCCAGAAAAGAAAGCAAGCAAGCCTGATATGTAACACTTGCCTACTTCAGTGACGCAAACGCTCTCACCATGGCCAGCCTGCAGCCACCAGCTGACCCCCCGCGTGTGTATTAGGAGAGCTGTGCGCAGCAGGCTTCAGCACCCACCCTGACTCACTTTCCACATTCTTGACAGAATTATTCTTAAAGGCCCAGCTCAGTGCCTCGCTCCTCTTCCCAGGACTTGAAAGAAACAGAACAGCTCGTTTCTATCATTACTGGAGAAGAAGAGGGAACAAGGGCTCCCCGAGACAGGGGACATGCACATCCTTCACCTCTCCGGGCGCCAGCATCTCACGCGAAGTCATGGCCTGAACCCAAGTGTCTGAGCTCCTGAGTCCACCTTCACGTTCGCCAGCACTGCACCCCCTGGAGAGCCATAGGGAAAAAACCATGGGCAGTGGGCACATCGAGGAGAAACAACAAAAAGTCTTGAAAGTGCAGACCAGCACCTCCAGGAGCCAGACTCCTTCTACATTTCCAACTATCCGTCCTCCTCCTTGTCACTGTGGGGTCCCAAGACAGTTGCTCCACCTTCAGCATCACTCTGTGATTCAGGCCAAAAAAAAAAAAAGAGAGAGAGAGAGAGAGAGAAAGATGTGAGAGGCTAAAAGCGCCCACCAACTGAGCCTGACTCCTAATAAAGAGCCAGTGGGAAAGTGCCAGCCAGGACTTCCACTCACGTCCCATGGCTAGAGGCACGTCTTGGGACCACCTCTCCCTTCAAGAGAGGTTGAGAAATGCAATTTTCAGCTGAGCACAGGTCCACCTCAAACAAAAACAGGCTTCTGTTAGGCAACCACAAGTGTTGGTCACAACGTAAATCACCTCAGAGGCAAGTCTGAGATACAGAGCAGAAGGACAGTCCCTCAGAGGCCAGGCTCCCAACCGCGGTGACGGGATGGGCCATCTGCAAGGGCCTAACTATGACTCCTTCTCCTCCGTCAAGAATGTAAGAAAAGGCCCTCCATAGCAGGTAGCAGGGAGCCCTGGGGTGACTCACATCCACAGAGGACGGGCATCCAGTGGCTATTTCTGGGGCAGGTGCTTCCTCTATTTCCCAAGGGCAGGTGCGTCCCTCCTTGCCACCAAGGCTGTCCACACGGCCTGGGCTGTGTGGGCCTTTCTTGTTGGCCGGGCGGCTCTCAGCCAGCACCTCAGACCTCCCCTAGAGTCCACAGCAAGCTCCAGAGATTCTCCAGAGCAGTGGTCTCTGAAAGTTCTGATCTCACACTTCATCGTTAAAACATGATTAGGCATACGTATTTCTGATAGATACATAGCTACTATTTATATAATGTGTGCAGGCTATATGCGTGCTAATTTGCTTTGGTCGTGTCCGGCTCTTTGCAACCCCATGGACTGTAGCCCACCAGGCTCCTCTGTCCATGGAACTCTCCAGGTAAGAATACTGGAGTGGGTTGTCATGCCCTCCTCCAGGGGATCTTCCTGATCCCAGGAAACCCGTGTCTCTTATGTCTCCTCCACTGGCAAATGGGTTCTAGACCACAGGCACCACCTGGGAAGCCCATTTATATAATGTATGTTGGTAATATTTACTAACACAAAACATATGCAAAAATAGAAATCTTAAAAAGACAAGATTAAAAAAATAAATAAAGAGAAATTCTAATATTTTTCTCCCTCCACCCCAGTAGTCCCTGCAACACATCCCCTTGGGAGACTATGGCTCTACAGTTGCGTGAGAGGGCTCCCAGGTGGCTCGGTGGTAAACAGCCCACCTGCCAAATGCAGGAGACACACCTGGTTGGATCTCTGGTTTGGGAAGACTCCACACGCCACGGAGCAACGAAGCCCATGCGCCACAGCTATTGAGCGTGTGCTCTAGAGCCTGAGAACCACAGCCGCTGAGCCCACGTGCTGAACTACCGGAGGCCGCGCACCCTGGAGTCTGTGCGCTGAAACCACAGAGGCCACGGCAGTGAGAACCCCACAGACACAACTAGAGAAGAGCCCCCGCGAGCTGCGACGAGAGGACAGCCTGCCCCGCAGCGAAGACCCAGCACAGCCAAAAATGCATTAAAAAAATAATAATAAAGCTGTGTGAGAGGAAGAAGTCAGCATACATTACACTACTTACCAGCCCTTTGGGACCTGAGTTACAAACTTCCCTTGGCTCAGAGTGCACCCCTGTTCTTCTCTGAGGATGTTACACGTCAGCTAGAACCCGTACCCCTTCTTCTGGCCCTACTGGCTGTCCAGGGACTTTGCCAAGAGCCCACATTCTTCTTCATCAGTGCCCAGCCCAGAGCACGGGGACACACACGCTGACCTAGTCCCAGGAGCCTCCCTTCATTTCTCAAGGGAGGAATGTGAACCAAGCTAACCTGCAACATTAAGGGAAAAGAGAAACACAGCCGTGCTCATCACGCAGTGTCTCCAGCAGGTGCGTCTCAGTGTCAGCCTCTCAGCACCCCTGGGTCTCCATCCCACCCAGAAGGTCACCAGCTCACAAAGGATGCCGGCGGAAGTCAGGACACCCTTACCTGCTGTATCCTCCCCTTCTAGTTGTTAGACTTTAACTTCATTAACTTCTCTAGTTGGTAGACTGACAAGTTTCCTAGTTAGATTGAGAATATGTCTAAATTCTTAAGTTTTTAAAGATGGGGGTGGGAGGTAGGGACGAGGACAGGGTCAGAGCACGGGGACACACACGCTGACCTAGTCCCAGGAGCCTCCCTTCATTTCTCAAGGGAGGAATGTGAACCAAGCTAACCTGCAACATTAAGGGAAAAGAGAAACACAGCCGTGCTCATCACGCAGTGTCTCCAGCAGGTGCGTCTCAGTGTCAGCCTCTCAGCACCCCTGGGTCTCCATCCCACCCAGAAGGTCACCAGCTCACAAAGGATGCCGGCGGAAGTCAGGACACCCTTACCTGCTGTATCCTCCCCTTCTAGTTGTTAGACTTTAACTTCATTAACTTCTCTAGTTGGTAGACTGACAAGTTTCCTAGTTAGATTGAGAATATGTCTAAATTATCAAGTTTTTAAAGATGGGGGTGGGAGGTAGGGACGAGGACAGGGCAAACGTGAAAAGAGGAAGACGGGAAAAAAAGAGAGAGAAATTTTAAATAAAAGGTGAAATACGACTTAGCACTACAATACCCACAGGCAAGAAAAAAAAAGAGAGAGAGAGAGAGAGCCGGGAGAAGCAGACCGCGGCCTGCACAGATCCCAGGACACACGGGGTGAGGATACACTCAGCCAAGAAAGGAGAAGGGAAAATGGATTCCTAAAAAATGAAAGGTACCAAATGAGCACCTGCTGAGTGGGGAGGCTTGGGAGATGGGAGTTTCTGGGAAGCGAGCAAAGGAAACAGAAGTCAAAGAGGAGCACACACTGGCTCATGGCACTACCTGGAACCAAAGCGTGGAAACGGGACAAGTCAAAAGACACACACCAGCCAGGACGGAAGCTTGAAGGACCCAAGAAATGGCATTGTTGGCTGACCTGGGACTGTTGGTGGTGGGAGGGTGTGGGTGTGCTTTGGGACCTCTCTCATACTGTTCTTGACCAGCCTGTGGCCCCTGAACGCCAGGTAACAAGATGGATGCAAAAGCCACCCCATTCCAAAGCAGCAAAGCAGTCCAATCCAGACAGGCTTTCCACGGGCCTCCCTTTCTACAGCCAGGGGCGGCAGCGCCACGTGGCTGAGTGAAGGGCACGGTGGACCATGCGTCACCAGCCTTCCTTACCCCCAGCTCCTTGGGCCCAGGTTCGGCTCAAGGGCAACCACCACTCCTGACTGCGTGCCTTCCTTGCGCGTCAGCTCTCAGGGCAACTGAACAGACCCAGAAGAGGCGGGGCGGCACTCGGCCTCCGGTGGGGCCACCGGGAACCCCGCAGCCTAGGACACCACTGGCCTTCAGCTGGGCAGCCGGATCTGTTCAATAGCGACAACTAGCGGTCATCTTCAAAAGCAAGGTGCTCTGAGCCTCCAGGGGAAAGAAACGTCAAGATATGCATGGGGAAATTAAGACAAATTCTTGGTGCGAGCAGAGGCTGGCGTATATCCAAAGCCACCCTTGGCTAAAATGGAACTGTAAGCCCACCAGGCTCCTCTGTCCATGGGGATTCTCAAGGCAAGAATACTGGAGTGGGTTGCCATCTCCTCCTGCAGGGGATCTTCCCAATCCAAAGATCGAACCCAGGTCTCCCCACACTGCAGACAGATTCTATACCGTCTGAGCCACTAGGGATACCCACATGGAATGTAGGAAACCTAAACTCTTTAAAGTGATGTGCAAGGAAGGACCCTGGCCACCTGCCCAGACACAACTCGGGTCCCCTGCTGGGCTTCTGATTCCCCAAGGGCACAGAACTGTTGGTCCCCTGAAGGCATCCTGCTATTCCCACCGTGCCCAGGCCATCTCTCCTGCCCAGAATGTTCTTCACTCTCCCCAAAGTCTGCTTAACTCCTGCTCACCCTTTAAGACTCAGCTCAACCGTTACCTCCTCTAGGAGAAGTTTCACGACTTCCTCCAGGGCCCACCCCTCGAGGCCGGGATGGGTGCTTTCCCACCCATCTCCCATGCTTCCAACAGCTCCTGTTTTTGTCTGTCAGTTGAGTTCATCAACTCTAAATGTCCCTTTCTAACTGCCTCATGTACTCCCATCCAGGGACTTGCTGCAGTTTGCTTCTCCTTGCAGCCCTAGCGCAGGACACGAACGCTGGGGTGTTGTCCTGTTACACTGTGTGCTTTGTCGCTTGGTCGTGTCCGACTGTTTTGCGACCCTATGGACCGTAGCCCGCCAGGCTCCTCTGTCCATAGCATCTTCCAGGCAAGGATACTAGAGTGGGTTGCCATCTCCTCCCCCAGGGAATCTTCCCAACCCAAGGGCGGAACCGGCATTGCCTGTGTATCCTGCATTGCAAGTGGATTCTTGACCCGCTGAACACAGATCTTGGCATGTAAAAGGTATTTAACATTTAAGAACTAAAGGACTCTTAGAACCTAATACTGGGAAAGATTTTAGAGGAAGCGAGAGCCAAAAAGACAAAGCAACTTTACATCTCAGGAACAGATGGATCTAAAAGTCATTTCCTCAGATTCCAGACCATTCCTCTTTCACCACGCCCGCCTGGCCCTTCCTCCTCGCTAACGGCCGGCAGCACTGAGCCGTAGCGCTGTGGGAAGGCCCTGGCCGCTCCGCGCCCTCCTGACTCTGCCATCTCCAGCAGCGCCTGTGCCCTCGCTGTGTTCCCTCCTGCCCACCTCCTGCAAACCTTTCTCAGAATGAAATCACTTCTTCATGAGCAAACCCACTCCTAGACTGTTATCCTCAAGGAAGTATTTTAAAAGGAGAAAACACATAGATTCATGCATGAAGGTGCTCACTGGCAATGCTGTAGTAAATGCTGTAAGTTAGAAATTACCAAAATCTCCATATAAATAAAGTTCATCCATAGAAATCTCCATAAAAATCAAATTATCAATCACATCAGGCAAAACTAAAAAGAGTATCAACACTTTGGGATACATTTTCTTCCTTTGTGTATTAGCAAACACTTCACTTACTATGTTCAGGCATTATTCTATAGTATGAATATTAACACATTTGATTGGGTTCAACAGAGTATAGACGTCAAATGGCCTACCGGACACTTCTCCGGAGGAACTCTGTGAGATGCCTCAAATAATTTTCTTCCACGTAGATTGAAAAGTGAAAGTGTTAGTCACTCAGTCGTGTTCGACTCTCTGTGACCTCCTGGATGGTAGCCTGCCAGTCTCCTCTGTCCATGGAATCCTCCAGGCAAGAATACTGGAGTGGGTTGTCATTCCCTTCTCCACCACATAGATTAGCTGAACACATATTCTTAAAAGAATCCAGTCAGTTGACTTGGATGAGTTTACACTACATGTGTAAAATAGTGAGAAGCAGCTGTATAACACCGGGAGCTCAGTTTGGTGTTCTGTGATGATCTGGAGGGGTGGGATGGGGGTTTGGGAGGGAGGTTCAAGAGGGAAGGGATACATGTAAACATATGACTGATTCCTGGTGTTGTAAGGCAGAAATCAATACAACACTGTAAAGCAATTATCCTCCCATTAAAAATAAATTTTTTTAAAGCTACATATTTTAATTTTTGCCATCGTTTCATGGATGGACAGGTGTCACGTGTTTATTAACCTTTTGAAGTTTGGTAGTTAACCTTTGGATAGTTTAAACATTAACCTTTTAATATTTAATTAACCTGATTAACCTTTTGATAGTTTTAAACATTTGTCCCCGGTAGATATAATTGGGAATTATATCAGATACTTTAGTGTTTCACTAAAGCACTCCTTCATACTCATACAACTGCAGGTCCAAGTGAGGACTCATCACATCCGTCAATAGGTCACAAGGGCTAAAAGAGTACTGACAGCTAACATTTATGGAGTGCTATGTAAGTGTTAGATCATGTAATCCTTGAATAATCCCATCATTACAGTCATTTTACAGAGGAGGAAACTGAGACGTAAAGAGGTAAAGTAATTTACTACATGAAACAGGCAGCAAAGGTGAAGCCAGGCTTACAACCCAGGCAGCCCTACCTGGAGCACCCCTGTTGCTCTATTGCCCTAGGCTGCCGTTTCGGGAAAAGCGCTTCCCATGAGCAACAGCCCTGGAGAGGCGGTGTCAGCTGTGATACATAAAGTAACCTTGTTCCCAAGTTGAACGTTATCCCAGTTCTGAATTTATCATCGCAATTACAGAAAATTATTATAACTCACGATTTTTTTCCTTATGTTTATTAAATTGTATTAACCAGTGGTTAATCATTACCCTGAGCAATGCTAGGGAGGCATAGCTACCGTTCAATAGTAAGGAAATTGTTAAACAGATCGTAGAGCACAAACAACATCATGAAAGACTGTGACAATGCGAAAAGGTAAAAATGTGGGGAAAAAAAAGGTAAAAACATGAAAATTAGTTTTAACACAGTATCAAGTGGAAAGCAAACACAGAACTGTAGATTCACGACACAAAATATGTGTTAAAAAAAAAAAAAGATGGGTGCCTACAGGCCAAAAGTAGAAGGGAATGTGAAAAATATGAAATGAATTTGTTTGGGTGGTAAGATGAGGTCTTTCTTTTAAGGATTATCAGATTACCACTTTTCTAAAACTGAAAAGAAAATGAAAGGAAATCGGAATGTTTTCAGACCCTTTTATCCACCAAGCTGGCTTCATTACTAGCCTTCAGGTTCCTGGAATGCTCTCTGCAGAACAGGCTGACAGCAACATAACATGTCAGCACTCTGGTGAGACCAGCCTGGGGTGGTTCTACAACATCAGCTCAAATATTCTTGGTTATGGACAATAGATTGTGCTGAGTATAAAACAGATCAGAAAGGTAAGGGTAGAAATGTATAGTTCAGACCAGTCGCTCAGTCGTGTCCAACTCTTTGCGACCCCATGAATCGCAGCATGCCAGGCCTCCCTGTCCATCACCAACTCCCGGAGTTCACTCAAATTCAATGCCCATCGAGTCAGTGATGCCATCCAGCCATCTCATCCTCTGTC